>MPNW01000925.1:0-12458 GCA_011800805.1 Hirudo medicinalis
GACGACAACAGGATCGACGATTTCTCCTGAATCAACAACATACTTCACTTGTTACTGCAACATCCTTCAACATTTCGAGCAACACTGAGACGTTCTCCAGCCAATCGACAATCAGCAACTCGGAGTCGAGTGTCTCAATTCCTGTGACGACAACCGGATCGACGATTTCTCCTGAATCAACAACATAATTTACAGTTTCTTCACTCTAGACTTTGATGATCAATAAAACGTTGTTCTTTCTATCCGCATGTGAATATATTATCTTTCTTCTGTTATTATCTTTATTGATTATTTGTTCATATTACTCCGAATTACATTTATTGTTTCTTCTCTTTGGCAGTTGTCGCTATTCGTACTTGTTTAATCAGTATGGATGATTTGGATATTTACTTCTTCTGATTTTACAGTCACTTCAACATTTGCAATAAACTATAACATGTGCTGTCTTTGTTTTTTTTCTGTATATATGGCAACCACCCTTAATGTAGTTTTGTTTCAATTAAACGTAATATTTTTATTTTGCTTTAATACTGATTTATTTACTTTTAAATGCTTTAAACAACTGAATTATTTAATGCGATCAAATTTTAAATTTGGTTTGACTTAACAACCTTTCGTTTCACTTGAATAACTGTGCTATTGTTGGTTCTATTGGAGTGACAATTGTTTTAATTGTTCGACGGTGAAGGATGATCTTCTGCTTAGTCATTAAAAGCTAATGACATTAATAATGATGATGTACGTCATGGCATTCTGCATGATGGCCATTTGAACAGTTAGTTGCATGATTTATTTCGGTATATAAATTTCATATGTTTATATATGATGTCATCTATTTTATGCGTCTTTCCCCTCAATTATGATAATAAAGATTATCCCTAACATTGGATACATTAATTGAATTTTATTGCATAATTAATTTATGGTTGCTGTTGGTCTCCTAGCAACCAACAGCACTAAATTGAGTACTTCATCAATATGGTAAACAATTCATTTATCCGAAATGCGAAATGTGTTTATCATCAGGATAGTTTTTCATTAAGCGGCAAATGAATATTATTTAATGGATAAATTGAGCCTTTTCTAATACAACTATATTCCGAATAACAGTCTTAAATATTATGAATTGTTCTTTCTGAAAGTTTTAATTATTTACAGTTACCTGATATTTTACTCAAAAAAATTCTTTAAAATCGTTCTCGGGTTGTTTAAGACTGTTTTCCAAAAGAATGTTTATGAATTATTGAATTGAATTATAAATATAAATGTAAATGTTAATACTCAAAAGACAATGTATGGTGAGCTCGTGCCGTCGCAGCAACAGTAATGCATTCAGTCCACACGAATGGCTTTATAATAAAAAGCACTTCCGTGACAAGTAGACAACATTTCGAACGGAAACATTTCGATCATCGTTATTAAATGACGAACTAATGATATTTAAACATCAACCTTTAAAATAAACGCTTAACATCAAATCGAATTTAATCAATAACTAGCCAGAGATTTTAAAATATCTGGAAATATTGCATACTTCTGATCAAACACTGCAGTGATTTGTGAAGTTTAGAGTTTTAATATATCAACAAAACCTCGATTCAAATATTAAGAAAGATTTTAACTGGCCTTCTCATGGATGAGCAGATCGAAAACCGCTTGTCAAAACTCCCTACAAAAATGCAGGTTAGCATCAACTAGTAATCGGCTTACAATATAAAAAAAAAATTAAAGGTTTTTATCTTTGCCTCAATATTTGTCGCATCAACAACATCTCGTCTGTTTGCCGACAATTGGGCGACATGGAAATTTAGAAAGTAAACATAACTTAAACTCACAAAGACTATCTTTTTATTTCATTCAACATTACATTTAGTAAATAAATTCTAATTTACGTCAAAAATAAAATCAGGGAACAGTGTTTCGGATGATGGGGAGTCTGTACAAGCAGGAGGAAGAGACAATGATCTCATTTATCGAAGAAGCGCGAAGGTCATTCAAGATAACTCGAGAAGAATTTAAAATCGAGCAGGAAATGACTTCACAAAAATTAGGTGAGAACATTTCTTTCATTTATTGCCATCTCACAAACCTCAGACACGAGAGTGTTGTGTATCTGCGTTATGAATGTCTTAATTCGAAAAATCATTTAACCAATTAAATGTATTAAAAGACCAGTTTTAAAGAGAAGATTATCCGATTTCATAGAATTCATGATAGAAACAAAATTAATTTGTATTTCAGCAAGTTCTGTTTTTCTTAATTATAACGTCTAAAATAATGAACTTTACTTAAAGAAGTGAAACTTTAAAGTTAATCTTCACCAGAGGACGAAAGATCGACCTCGGCGAAAAGTGAGAAGCAACGCGCTGGGGCCATATCTGCTCGCCATCGCCAAAAAGCGGTGAATCGACCACCTTCGGCCACCAGTGACCTTCCAGCAACTTCAAGAATCGCTTTGGAAGAAGAAGTGGTGAGAGTTCTTTCGGCCAGATCTGCCAGATCAGCCAGATCAGTCAGACAACAGCCCGAAGGCGCCCTGACCGCAACGGATGGTGAACAACTGATTTTCTGTTTTTACATTAAAGACTAAGTTAATTATTTATTAATACACTCCTAAATTATTATGATTTTTTAGTAAGTTTTTATTAAAATTATAAAAGCGATTTGTAATCAAAGTTTGTCAAATTATCAAACTTCAATTCCATTCTGACAATCAAGCCAGTTGTGATGATGTTGATGTTGAAGGCGATGATGAAAACTAAAACATTTTCAGATCCAAACATGCGTGTTCCGACGCCCACGCATCTCTTTGACGTGGTTCCACCAAGCAATCCAAACCACATGAAAAAGAATGACACTCTTTGTGACGATGATTTCAAAGAGGTTTGTGGATTAATGGTGCAAAAAATGTATAAAATAGCGCAGGCTCCTGCACCATTAGCTTTGATTGGGTGTAAATGATCCGTTCGCGCAAAAGTTTTTTCTAGACTCAACCGAATAAACGCTCATAAATTAAAGGCATTTGACGCTATGCACAAATTAACTAATATTATTAGTAGTAGTAATATATAATAATAATAATAATTATTATTATTATATTATTAATAATTATTATTATAATAATTATTATTATATTATTATAATAATTATTATTATATATTATATAATATTATATATTAATATTAAATATTAAAATTAATATTATATATTATTATATTATATATTATAATATTATATATTATTATATTATTATAATATTATAATATTATAATATATATATAATATTATAATATTATAATAATAATTAATAATAATTATTATTAGAATAATAGAATAGAATATTATAATAATAATTATTATTATTATTATTATTATTATTATTTTAACAGGAGTACGTCAGACTTCTTTTTGATGCCCTCTTGATGTTCCTCAAATGCAGAGGACGTTGTTTTGTTGCAGATGTGACACAAATTTGTGTGCGCCTTCAAAGTAAATTTCCAATCGATGGATAACTATGGTAACTATGGTAACTATGGACGCGTCGAAAACACTTCCACAAATGCGGACGTGGAAGATATTGATTTCTTCTGGGTTTTTGGGGACAGTATTTCTAAATAAAGCACATTATAATTTTCAAATTGCTACTTGGAGCTAGGGATTAGAGACATTAAATTACTAATGATAAAAATACGATCTAAGAATGCTTAAATGCAGTGATGCCCAGCAATAAATTGTATTTAGACCAGTTGTTAAAATTATAAGTGCATTGAAATGTCAATTGTGATAGCAATAACTTCATAAAAGGGTGGGTATTCTAAGTGATTAAGAGTTCATAGGTCTTAAGCCTATTATAGGCACATTTTTCTAGCTAGACTACCTCTATGCCATTTTCGCCAATTTTTCCGAGAAACGTGATGTCATGTCTTCGGAGTTTATCAGTGCACTGCTTTTCGCTATTAAAATGTTGTTTGGATAGATCCTCAACAAAAAAAATTGTACTTTAAAGTAGTTGAAGCATGAGACTGATGTCTCATCTGCTAAGTATCCCTTGTTATATCTTCTGCGACATCTCCTCCGAAATACCCCAACAAATCCTTGATTCCTCATCTTGAATGCTTTAGGAACCCTCATTTGAGAATTATAAAAGGTACTAAGCTTGTCAGATATTAGCCTGTTAATGCTAATACTGCCTTTTTGCCATATAAATGCCGCACATTTTGTCTTATTTAAAAAATTATACGAACCTCATTAGGCACAAAGTTTTTTTTCCAATCTGGGAACTATCTCCCAACAATTCATTTTAAATTGCATTTAATTAACTTACATCAAAAATTGGTTGTAGTAGAAACAAAAGTTTCCTTATTGAAGATCATTCTCCAACTTTAATTTCATCTGGAGTGTCGCTCTACATATGCACAACTGACACCATGTAAGCAAATGGTTATTGGATGCGCCAACTTAAATAAGATTCCGGACCAGGTTGATCTCTTTGCACATAAAATACTTTTTAAATGATATTTTTTAAATATTTGCAACTTATTAGGAAAGAGATGAAATTATGAAGAGGATGAGCAGTGAACAGAATCAACTGGAGTCAGTCAAGGAAAGACAGTCTGCCATGCTGCGTAGGAAGATGGACAAAATGGCAAACAAGCAACAGGAGTCTGAGGTTAAAGCCACTGAAGTCATGATGGAGGCCACAAGAAGAGAGGAGTTGTTAGTATCTTTCAGTTACATCAGACTCATGTTAAGCATCCATCCTGACTATGCAGTTTCTCCTTATTCAGTAGAATAATACTTATAATAATAATACTGACACTGGTAATGTTAGCGATAAGCAGGCAACTCATTTGACAATGTACACATACATTACAACACAAATTGTTCTTTAAAGCAATCCAATCTCGTTATATTATGGAACAAATGTAATTCCACACAAAATATGTAACTGACAAGAATTTTTTTTAAGAGTTTAACTAATATTAACTGTAATTGCTGTTGTTTCACATATTTGTAACTCTACTTAACATTAGGCTTAACATTGGTATTTTGTTAGTAGTTAGTACTTGGTACTAATCAACTACTTGGTATGTTAATCAAATTTAACTGAAATTTCTACTTTACAGGCAGCAAAGTGCCAAACTCAGGCAGGAACAAAAAATGAGAGAAAGACTAGAAGAGAAAAAGAAAAACCCTGTGGAAGACAGGGCCACTCCGTTCATCATTGATGTACTACCAAAATGATGATACTGGTGAGTGCCTCACCTGAACCACAGCAAAGTGGAAACAAAAAAATTCCAACTTGCAGCAGGCAATGTTTGCATTTGCCAAATTTTGTGTTTGTTTCTGTCATTTAAATGTCATTGTCCCTCCATAATAGAGATAATAACATTATTTTGTCTTCTCTTGTTAGTGTAATCAATAAGATAAATCTTTTAAATGTTGTTCATTTTGGTACAGCAACAACTTAAAGTAATTTTTAACCAATCAAATGAGTTTCAATAATTTCAGCCTAAACTTGCTCCTTATTAAGTGAAAAAGGTAAAATGAAAAGAAATGTAACCAACCACAAAGTCGATTCAAGTCATAAGAAAGAGGCATTAAGGACAAATAGATCCCAACCACAAAGTCCCTCTTACCATGAAACTGGTCCAATTTCTTTCTCCAAAAATAGTAAAACAAATTTAAGAGAAATGTCAAGAGACAACATTTATTTATTTGCTTGAAAAATGAATAATGAAAGCCAATGTTCTCAAAGGACCACAATGTAGAAATATCAATATATTTACAATTTATGTTGAAACTAAATAATATAATAAATATTGTAGATTGATTTATAATGCTATTCTTCTAAACAGTTGTTTTCTAAACAAAGATAATTTAATAAATTTTGAAGAGCTAAAAGTTATCAAACTTGAGAGCTTGAAAATTTAACCTGGCATCCAAAAAAACCAAAATAAAAAACATGACCAAGCATAAATTGCAAGAGATTGCTTACATCAAAAAGTGATTACTTAAGAAGAAATATCAGATATTATAATTTTAATAAAAGGAGCAAAAATAATTACAAAGTGAAAGCCTAATACATTCAGAAGACATCAAATAAGATGCGTTATCATGAACATAAAGTTAATTTGACCGCTACAAGACCAATTCGTCAGGCCTCACCCCTTGGGAACACGTAGGTCAACAGGTCACCACTTCTGCCCCACTCCACTCTCTTGTACTGAAAATAGGTTGCCCAGACTGACATGACAATGATCCAAAGTGAGGCACCAGCCATTGAGCAGATGACATCTTTTGAAAGAAAAGTATTACCACACTATTGCGAGTTGAATATTTAAAATGCCATAGGATTTATAAAATTATTATTAATATATTTATTTTATTTTTGCTGAGTTGAGGAAAAACTACTTTCCATGAATTAAATTTGTAACAATGTTACAAACATAAACATAAAATAAAGTGCAAAAACAAAGACATCGATAAAATAGCGATGCATCAAATGATAATAAGATGTTAAATTGCTCAATCATATCATCAAATACAACAAACAGTATCGAATCTGCTTCTTCTCAGGTGAAGATGGAACAAAGAATGCTTCCTTGAAGAACCAAATGCTGTTCACCAACCACAGAAAAGGTAGGAAAGCAAACCCACCTAAAAAAAATATAAAAAATTCCAATATAATAAAAATATCTTGTACTGAGATTGTGAAGTCCAAGAATTCTTCAATGACCTAAAGATTGTTTTAATGAGTTAATGATTAAAAAGATTCTGGTCAATTTGAGGTGACTTATTACATTACATTGCAATATCAAAACACCTGCTTTATTAGAATTCATTACATTTGATTTGATTATGACTCTAAGTTTAATTCATTTCTCCTTAACACTTCTGAAACCTTAAATCTCTAGGGATTAACACTAGAAACTTATTAAAAAGAATAGATATTAGAAAACTTATTAAAAAGATTTGTTAGACTGGGATCCTTCCTAATTAATGATGTAGAAGCCACTCACCAAAATAATACTTCTTACAGAGACTGACTTTCTCTTCTGGCTTCATCTTCTTCAAATCCATTTCGTCCCTTTGGAAACGTTAATTTATTACTGACGAATAAATAACTTCAAACGAACTTCTAAAATTAATTTAAACAAGCACAAAGTTGAGGCACTAAACTTAAACTGCGTGCCGAAATATTTTAATCTATTAGAAAAACCAACCTATTTATTGTAACGTAGAGCGACCAGTCCAAACGACAAGCCACAACCAAACGTATTTCGGCACCAAAATAAGTCAATGTGATATGACTAATTTCCTAGTAAGTATTTTTAATGAATTATATTATAAAAGTAAAACATGGAGAGCTCAGTTTATAAATTAAATTATTTCTATTTCACGGTGTAAGTGAATAAATGTCTGGTGCGTGTGCGATTAGCTTGAATTGGCAGTACTAAACAATGCTACAGACTTCTATAAAAGAGGTTGGTTACGGCAATAAGTATATGATTATTTTAAAACGGAGAATTTAGAAGCTAACATTTTGAGGCAGAACGCTTAAGGAAATAAAATGGATCTGTCAGAAGATCAAATCCAAGCTGAAACAAAACGTTAGTTGGTTCTTGACGTTTTTAGTGCTTTTGAAGAATTTGTTATATGGTATTTTTAATCAATTTACAAATAAATTGAATTGTTTGTTTAAAAAACATTGGAATGATGCAGGTACCATAGCATTGTACGTTGGAGGAATTGGTACAGTTGTTTGGGCAGTAGTGTTTCTTCTGTTTGAATCCTTCCTTATAGAAAGGGACAACCGGGCAAAGACAAGGCACGTTAAACGTTTTCAAGCATTTGCGCCTAAATGAAAATTCATATCAAAGTCTTAATTCAAACTTAATGTAATCCAAATAAGTAATAGAATCATTAATAAAAACTGTCTATTCATGCATTGCAAATGCATTGAAATGAATTTGTCGCATAAAAATGTTAAATGCGATATTATCGCATCACAAATAAACCCTGGGTCCAACCAGTTCTAATCGGTTCCAACCTCTCGCAGCCATAGTGACGTTCGTTCCCGCGCTTAAACAAAAGACCTGAGCCAATTTTGACTGGTTCGTGTAGCGATTCTGCTTATTGCTTGTCAAGAAAGCCAATGGCATTTAAATGCTAAAATCCTTCCTATTCTTTTCATAGACACGTTTGTTCGGGTTCTAACTTAATGTTTCCAGTTTGGCTAAGTTTCTGTTAGTTGCAACACAAGTTGTTAGTGTTATTTGTGAAAGTTAAAATCATCGTGAGCATAAAAAGCAATACTACTTTTGCGAAAGTAAAAGTTTATATATAGACGACTTATTATTTACCTACTTGAAGTGAGCAAATTCTGCAGTGGGAGTTTAATCGATGACATTAACCTGTTATATATAATATAAATATAAGTTTTTATATAAATATATATAATTTATATTAAATATGTATATTAAAATTTATATTAATTTATATTAATAATTATCTGATAAAATCTGATTAAAATAATATCCAAATATAAGTTGTAGTTGGTACGTGAATATAAACCAGAATTGGAGCAAATTTAAAAGTGAAAATGCTGACCAACCTAAGAAATAGAATGCGAATCACTCGAAATTAAGCTAAAACATTTTGTTGCTTATCATACCCCCTTTTCCACAATTTCTGGCAAACGTTAGATATAATGAAAACCACATGCATAAATATTGAAAGAAAGCCTACTTGATCTGAAATTATATTTGAATAATGTTCTTGACGGAGCTGTGAAATACATAACTTCAACAGGTTCTGCAATTGAACGATCATTGAACGGTGACAAAAAGTTAACATAATGAGGATAATAATAACTGTTAATTTGGATGGCGTAATATCACAGACTCTCTTGAATCAACATGAATTTTCAATTCTTACAGGAAGAGAGCGGATGCTCTGAGAAGAGAGAGTGCACTTCAAAAGAAGAGAATCGAAGAACAGCAGCTGGAAGAAAAAGCCAAAAAAGCTAAACAACCCAGCGAATCGTCTGACTCTGAGGATGAAGGTGGGGACAGCAGCCAAACTATGTCATCGATGCCAAATGGTAACAAAGGAGGAGAACACAATCTGAACGGTTTCTTCCGCAAACAGTCAGTCGCAATAATTTCATCTCTGAGCGATCCCAAAGTTCTGAATCAAAATGGCAGCATAACGAAAGATGCAAGCGAATCTTCCCAAGCTGGACCTGGTGCAAATTATAAAATACCCGAGATTTGCGAGCCTACTCTCATTGAACTACCGAGGCCAAGCAGAAGAGAATCCGTCGTCGTCTTCAAGGACAACCTGGCAGCTGCTCTTCAACTGCACATGCAGAATCTGCGTGGAGACTCGAACGCCTCTTCTCGCCGTCCTTCTACAGTTGACGGGATGTTGAGTCTCAATATCGATTCCTGTGGCAGTTCGATCAGCAACTCACGTCGCACATCGGCCGTCGACAGTCCTGCCTTTCCCCAGGGGTCAAGTATAAGTTCGCGAGCAAATTCTCGTCGGCCATCTGCGGTGAATGCCCAAGAGATCCGACCTCTGCCTGATTATGAATCACTGAAGTTTGTTCCTGGAATGACTGGATTCGATGACTCAAGTGAGCCGCCAAGGTATGCAGCAGTGATTGGGAGGTCAAGAAGAGAATCACTGGACAGCCAATTTGGATTCCAAGGCAACCCTAATTTAGCAGGTGAAAGGGGAACCGGTAAAACAACTTTCGAATTTTCTAAAATGGAATCCTCAACTGACCCAACGCCAGAATTAGATTATCCATCAAACGACTTTCTGCCAGCCATCCCTGAATCTCCACATCCATCGCAGAAACGCTTTTGTTGATTTTAAATAGGTTTAGCTTGATTCTGTTATTGCAGATATGTTCCGTTTATAAAGTATCGGACATGCACTTTCGCTTAAGGCTCATGCCGAAGTTAATTGATTTTGATTTGATTTTTCTTCTTTTTTTCATTTTATGAACATCAAGCATAAACTATAATATAATGTAATATCAATTATTTTCTTTCTGTAGCGATTGTACATTTCAAAATCACATTAACAATTTCGTAGGTGGTACAGTTTAATAAAATGTTATATTTGAAATTGTTGTATTGAAATAGGGAGAGAATTTTATTAACTTTTCGTTTGTTATGGAATGTGATGAGAGAGAATTGTCTTGAATTTTCGAATGATTGATTTCATTTAATTTAGGAAAATGTGAAATAGTTAAGGCTTAAAATTGCTTTAATTTTTTTTTAAACTTAATAAATCACAGGCTTTGTTTAAATATTTCATTTACTTAGGTAATGCTAGTGATCGCTGATGTATTTAAATACTCAGGGGAAATTTATGAATCAAGAGTTGAACAAATATTTAGTAAAATTTAAATGGCTATTTTAAGGTTATTTTATTTCTAAACTAAATGGGTGACATAAAGAAAAATAGTTTAAGAACCTTGAACTCTGAGAAAGGTTATGTGAACTTTTTCGAAAACATCTAAAGGGGCTCGTGTTTTCAGTTGAGTGGAGCTATGGTTTTTTCAGGATTTGATGACTTAAAAATAGCTGTCATCTGGAAATAAAACTCGTTATTAGTTTAAAATACTTTTTGCAATCATTTCTTGCGCATGTAACTTTCGGCATTTTCGTCTAAACTTACAAAACTTGAGGCGTTTAAGCTTGCTTCTCGGCAAGCTTAGTAATCAGGTTAACTTAGAAATTGTTTTTGAGACTGAAATTAAGATTTCGAAACTTTTCTGTGATTAATTATTTTAATTATAATGATAATATTTAATTGAAACTTACTTCCAAGTAGTTATGGAAGCTGGAGAAAAAACCTCCTGCTTGCAGTATGGGCAGCAATCTGATATGGATGTAGCTACAAAAATTGAATCAGATCATACTAAATGTGAGATTGCCACAGATGTAAAGCATCATGTTCTTCATCATCAAGTTTCTAGCTTGCCAGCCATAGAAGAATGTCCAGATAAAGATGGTTCTAATAGGCCAGAATCAGAGAACATTAAAAATGAAGATACAAAAGCAAAACAGATTGTAGAATGTTCTACATCAGTTGGTCCAGAAGCAAGCAATAAATCTGAAGTCCCTTCTACAAGTATTGAAGACAAACGAGAATATGATACTGAAGATAGTTTTGTCGTGGGTAGAAGCATCAAGACAAGAGTCCTTCACAGAATCAATTACGGCGCTTATGGCTCGATACACACTGGTGTCTTCCTGAAGACAGATGAGAAGGTGGCTGTTAAACTTGAGCCTCTGAAATCAAACCATCCCCAACTTCTGGCTGAGGGTGCTGCAATGAGACACCTCGAGAATGGTCCCGGCATACCCACAATCAAGTGGTTTGGAAGCTACGAGCCCAGATTTAATGTAATGGTTATGGACTTACTTGGTCCTAGTATCCAGCAACTTTTGGCTTTATGTGGTCACAAATTTACTCTCAAAACTGTTCTTATGCTGGCAGACCAAATGTTGGAAACTATGGACTTCATCCACTCAAAGGATTACGTGCACAGGGATATCAAACCGGACAATTTCGTCATAGGTCAGCCAGGAACTGAAAAGGAGAATCAAATCTATTTGCTGGATTTTGGGCTGGCAAAAAAGTTTCATCGCCAGAGGTTCTCAGTTCCTGTGATATCATCCACGTACTTAGTTCACCCCTTGGCAGGCACCATCCGCTACATGGGCCTGCATGCTCACGATGGTCAGGGAGATCAACCTAGAGATGATTTGGAGTCGCTGAGTTATGTGTTTGTTTATCTTTTCAAAGGCCACTTACCTTGGCAGGGTATCAAGGGATGCAAAAACAAAGAAGAGAAGATAGCACACGTCAGGAAGATGAAAGCCACTCTCAGTCCGACCGAGCTCTGCTCCGACATGCCGGAACAGTTTGCTGCCTTTGTCGACAAGTGCAGAAGATCGAGAGTTTATGATGCAGAATCGAATGCTAAAAATTGGCGGAAGATCTTCAGAAAACTTGGTCAAAGTTTGAACCTCGAGTACGACAACAGGTTCGACTGGGTTTTGAAAAAGGAAGAAAGTGGTCTGGATTTCGTCGAAGAGGCTTTCAAGACAAGAGGACATGCTAGCAGTTAGCCTCATTGCCATTTCATCAGTTTATTCTCACCAGTTGCCTGGAATGAGTGGATTTTATGTGATTGTTTGGCTGAATTGACTTGATTATGCAAGGATTGCTCAAATAGCATTGCTCACGTGCCGTGGCAGTGAGACCCGAGGTGACATTTTTTGAGATTTTGTTTTCGCTAAAACATATCGATTGTTTTAATTCTTGTCACTGGTTGCAATTTGCATTATTACAATCATGATTACTATTACATCATTGGAATAGCAAAGAAGGCGTTTATTAATCCTGGTGATTTGCATCTTTTTTTTTTT
>MPNW01000925.1:27561-48902 GCA_011800805.1 Hirudo medicinalis
TGAAAGTTGAACATTGAAAGTAGCACAGTTGACCCAAGAATGGCAGAGAATGACGTGTGCAAATTTCAAGTCGCTATCGTTCACCGTTTGGGAGGAGTTCTTGGGACAGAATCACACACACACTTTCTGATTTATATTATAGATGACAATAATCATTCATTCAACAGGACCATTAGTTGGTCGAGTGGCTTGTCTTCCTTGTGTTGAAGACTAAAATATAACAATAATAATAACAATAAAAATAACAATAAAAAAAATAATAATAACAATAATATTAACAATAATAATAACAGCAATACAAATTCCAATAATAATAATATTAATATTTAATTTCATTCTCCTATTGATGTCGTTAATAAATATTATCTTAATGCTTTTTATATCAAAAATCAATTGCAAAATCATTGAGCCGGTGGATGGTTATTTGGATAGATGAATGGATGGATGAATGGATGGATGGATGGATGGATGGATGGATGGATGGATGGATGGATGGATGGATGGATGGATGGATGGATGACTGGACCACTAACTTTCGAATGCAACACCGTTGGACTTAATCTCGAAAGAAAACAAATTTTTAATTCGTGACGATGATGATGACAACAAAGATGATGGTGGTGGTGGCAAAGGTGATGATGACGATGACGACGACGATGATGGTACGACCAACCAACACAGAGACAACTTCTGAAAAGTGAATTCAAACGGCAAAAGCATCATGGCGACCTGAAAGAGGAAAATATTTCAATTACTGTGAAATGTCAATTGTAGTTACACCTATAGTCGTAATCACACCTGCAATTTGTTTTGTTAGGGTGTCGTTGTTAATATGGTCATTAATATTATATTATGGTTATTAATATTATTTGGAGTTTATGGAAACATATTATTTCGTCTGTTCAATTAATAAATTCCAAATAACGAATTCTAATCATAAATAATAATTAATTTTTATTTTGACAGCAAACGATGTTGAACGAACATTGAACTATTAAAGCGTTTTGTTCGACAAGCAGATGGAGTGATCCATATATCCATATATCATACATCATACATCCATGTATCATACATCATACATCCATACATCCATACGTCCATATATCATACATACATCCATACATCCATGTATCATACATCATACATCCACACATCCAATTCATCCATACGTCCATACATCCATATATCCATGCAATCATTCAATCATACAATGCACACAATGTATGCAATGCATAAAACTCTTAATCCCATCCACCAACCCGCTTGTTCGTAGGCGCTATATAAATGGTTTACATAATAAATTAAAATATTTTTATTAATATTTTATTTTATTGCGTTGTGGATATTAAATGACTCAATTTTTCGCCCATGTGTACTTAAGAATTATAATTAATTGCATTACATTTGTCAAAAAAAAGAATAAATATAAAATAAAATAAATATTTTATATTAAAAATAAATTTAACATAATGTAATAAAAACATTGTAAAGAATATTATGATTATGCAAATAATAAAATACAATTAACGAATAAATAAACAAATATGTTTAAAAATAATAATATTATAATTGTATTAAATTATAAAATTAATAATATTATAATTATATTATATTTTTAAATCAGTAATATTCAATTAATGAATATTAAATATATTTTATAATACCTTCCAAATATTGGCATCATATTATATTATTTTATGAATAAATTATTTGTCTGAATTATAAATAGCATTCAATAATACGAAATTATTTGAAAATGGTTTTTAGCGAAAAAAATATTGAATGTAATTTTGAGCATAATTTTTATTACACTAATTCAAATTGTTGTAATAAGTTTTAATAGTCAAAAGAAACAATATATTAATTATTAAGAGCAATTCAGCCATCTAATTATAGTATTTAATAGTGATATTTAATATTTTTTTCGGTAATAACAACATTAGTTCGGGGGTAATTCCAGCATCATGCTGGGGCATTTGTTATCCTCGAAATAAATAAGCAGCTTTGCGAGGTTTTTTGAGATTATTCGATCTCTTGAGGCCATTTTAAAGTCGTAACTTGTAATTTGCAATTTGTAGGTTGTAATTTGTAATTCGTAACTTGTAATTTGTAATTCGTAAGTTGTAAATTGTAATTTGGAAGTTGTGCTTTGTAATTTATAATTCTCATTGCTTGAAGAAACTTTGAAAACTTGAAATTACGTGCTAATTTCAGTGAAATATTAAATATGACAGAGTTTTGAAAAAAAAAACAATCCTTTCGTTTGGAAAACTTTGGAATCGATTTGTTTTCGATTGCACAATTTTATGGCGGGAGTTTCTTGAACAAACAAAAGTGATTGTCAGCAGATGAATGGAATTATTAATCGCAAACATTTCCAATGTCAGTTGTCTCCGTTGAGTTAACAAAATGTTTGAATAGCATCATAGAATTTCTTATTTTATAAAAAGAGAATAAATGGGATTTAATTAAAATTCATTTATTTATTTATTTATTTTCATTTTTAATATGTTTTCGTTTCATAATTAATTGAATTTATCATAAGTTAATGTTTATTGTTATCCGATTTTAAATTTTTAATTTTAATTTTTAAATGCATTCCTTTATAGATTTTATAGATTGATATCTTCGAGAATTTCTCGAATTTTCTTTAAGATTCTTTAAAATTAATTTAAAAACTTCTACTGATTTTGGTTTTTTCAGAATTGAGAGATAAAGACCAGATACTGTGACCCATTTTTTGTCCAATAAATGGAGAGGTCAGAGGTCGCCGCAAGGGAATGAACTTGGTAGATTCTTTATTCGGAGGCAGCAGGCCGCGCGTGATGTTTTGCTGTGACGTCACACACACCTGAGTTCAGTAAGTTGAGATTTTATGGTCACCTTGTACAACAGAACACACCTGAGTCATTAATAAATCTGTGAGCTAACAAGGAATGCTCAACATTCACCATCATCATCGTCGTCGCCGTCGTCGTCGTCGTCATCATCGCTTGGTGACTTTTGAGGCTTTTACTGACACAAGTTTTAAAATGTTTTATTATTTTTATTCGATACATATGATGGTAATTTGGACAATTTGACGTAAAATTAAAGATTACATAATACTACTATCATGACTCGGTTTCGTTTAATCTTAAGGATCGAGTTCATTAAGTGCTTCATCGAGTATTAGGACATTGAACATTGAATTTATCAATGTTTTCATTTCGTCTCAAAACAGGCACAAGTAAAACTCCATCGCTTGCAAAGAAAACTTTCATCAGACAAAAAAAAAACAGAACAAGACTCCGTGATCAACTTGAGTTTCAATGAGTTTCAATATATCGATCATGGATTCACTGATGATTTATTTGGATTGATGTCTGATTGATTCCATCCGACGTGATTCATGGCTGGTCGTGAATGTCAGGAGATTGCATGAATGAACATCGTGTCTCTCCTCAGCAGCTTATTTTAATAATTATTGGTGCTCCGCTCTTCTCTTCTCGTCGTAGTGAATTTAGAATTTATATTTCAACTTAGAACCCTTCAATTTAAACTTGCTTGACACCGGAATAACCTTCACCTTCACCTTGTTATTTCACTACGAACAGATTCAAGGACGTTCTGGCACAAACTATCACAAGCAAATTCTCACCCACATTCACACACACATTCACACGTAGGTTCCACGATGGAGCAAATGTTGTATTGTGAATACGATTAAGCGGAAGTCCTGCTGATTACAACTGCTAATTAATGGATCAAAGGATGACTGAGAACTGACGATGACGACTGCGAAAGAGGAGGCTATGATGATGATGATGAGGAGGAGGAGGAGGAGGAGGACGATAACCATGACGATGACGAAGGTGATGATGATGAGGACGAGGACGACGGCAGCGGTGGTAATGATGATAGTGTTGACGGTGATGATAGTGCCTATTCTGCACTCGCGAACTTTAAAACATCACAAGACGTTGAATTTCGTAACGAAATCATGGAATTGAATTCGTCTGCTGGGCACCGACGAGACCGCAGTCCTACCTTTTTAAAGGTGATTTTGATCTCGTGACGTTCGAGACCGAGACCGAGACCATCTCCAAGGAAGCGTTTCCACCTTTGGAGTGATTGTTTCACTCTGAGAAGGATTTCTTGACGACATTCAAAGAAATTAATTGGTGGTGGAGATTATTCGTCAAGGACGGGAATAAAAGAGTGCGGACGGATTGAAGAATTAGTGGATGGAATGGTTGATGAATGAAAAGGTGGTGGATGGATGAAAGAAAGAATGGCAGATGGATTGAAGAATGGCGGATGGATGAACGGATCCTGGTGGATGTGTTTATGACTGAATGAATGGACCGTTGGATGGATGGCCGATCGATATTTTTGTTTAAATGAAGAATAATGGAAGCTAAAAATAGGAGGCAAATGCTACTGGGATTGGAGATGATGAATTGTCCGTGCTACTTTATGAGGCTTTGGTCAATAAGGCCTACCTCGTGTCTTCCATAACACTGTTGATGAGAGAGGTTATAGTTACACTAGCTGACGCTCGTGATAATGATGATGATGATGACGATGACGATGATAATGTTGACGATAGACTCTGTTGTAGTCGTGATGGCAACAATCATGATGTTGATTTTGTTGGTGCTGTTGCCTGGCAACAGCTCTTGTCTAAAACGAGTGTTCAAGGAATTTTAAACATTAAAACGTAAAGTAGAAGTGACGGTGTTTGTATAAATTATGTCTCAAATTAGGTCAACACTTCCTTTCAATTAGCATCGACACATTACATAAGCTGTAATAACGAAACTTGCTGATGCATCAACCAATCACAACATTACAATACAATGCAATGCAATGCAACATAATACAATACAATGCAAAACAACACAATACAATACAATACAATGCAATGCAACACAATACAATACAATACAATGCAATGCAACACAATACAATACAATACAATGCAATGCAACACAACACAATACAATACAATGCAATGCAATGCAATGCAATGCAACACAATACAATACAATACAATGCAATGCAACACAATACAATACAATACAATGCAATGCAACACAATACAACATAACACAATACAATGCAATGCAACACAATACAATACAATACAACATAACACAATAACAATGCAATACAATACAATTCATGCACCTCAGACTCCTAACAATGCCTTACTATATTTACTATTACCCTTAGAAGCTGGCGGATCGGCAGCCGTTGTCCGTGAGGGATTCTGTATGCAACGATGCCCCCAGTGACAGTTATGCGTCATTTATGGGCCATAATTCGACCACCCCCATAAATGTTAAGTCGAATTCAGCCAAACCAGCAGGGAACTTGTGATAGGAACTGCTGGCTGAAGATATCAGGAATTAAGGTCATTGGGGTCTTCCCGGTGCAGCCCTTTCTGGTCTATACGTGGTCGATAGATGTCCGTGTCAACATGAGAGATGAAAAATTGTTGTGCTGCCAATAGGGATTGTAGTGATATTAATTGCTGCTGTTGTTGGTTGTTGTTGTTGTTGTTGTTGTTGTTGTTGTTGTTGTTGTTGTCGTTGTTGTCGTTGTTGTTGTTGTTGTTGTTGTTGTTGTTGTTGTTGTTGTTGTTGTTGTTGTTGTTACAATAACACTCGTTGAGATCGTCGTGCTTCAAATTAACGTTGAAATTTCATAGCCAGAAGAAATCTTCCTCCACTCAACCTTTGAATCAGAAATATGTCCACTCATCCATTCATCCACTCATCCATTCATCCACTCATCAATTCATCCACTCATCCAGGAATCATCGAAATGTCGAAGACGAAGTTAATGAAGACGCTGCGATCCACGTGGAAGAACCTGATTGGACGGAGAAATTTTCATGGAACTTTCATGGAATTTCCTGTCGGCGGATTCTAATTTCGCCTGAGACAACCGTGCGCCATCAGCCATGCTCGGATGAATTCCTGTATTTGCCGACATCGTCATCATCATCGTCGCTCTCCAAGAATAACAAAGGAATGAGATTAACGGTGGTGGTGATGATTATGAAATAAATGAAAAAAAATTGTAATAATAATAATAATAATAATAATAATAATAATAATTGTAATGATAATAATAATAAAAATAATTGTAATAATACAAAAACAAATGAATAATAATCACCTAGCCAATGATAGGTTTTATAAATGCTCGGCAAACAAACTGACAAACATTGAACAACTGTTGAAAGGTTCTAAACGTTTCCAAAACAATCCAATCCTTGCGTTGCCAAAATATTCGATTTACTCCACCAATGAAGACTAAATTCTATTTGTTTAGAAGCAGAAATATCACGTGTTGTCATGCTTTATTGAAATTCTAAGAAATATTTGAGAAGGAAAAACATGACACAGTCTGAACAAATGGTTCAACTTGAAAAGAATTTTCATTTGTTGACAGGAAAACCATAACAAATAAGGATTTGCATGAGGTCCAGAGTGATAAATGAGGCAATCATTCTAATAAAATATTCTCATTGCTCTCGATTTTGAATAAGAAATACGAATGTGTTTTATTAATGCTGTGGATCTTAGGTAATAGAATGCATATAAAATACGGCTTGAAATTATTAGTTAAATGGGGTTATTTCATTAAAATTATTATTCAAAACATGAACTATCCATGGATGAAGTGGGTCGATATACACTGTACAACTCATCTCACGAAACAGTCGGTTGGACTGATTTGAGCTCCGACTTAACACTGACAAATCAAAATCGTGTTTTAATGAAATCAAAGAAATAAGCTCAACTGAAATTTAAGACGTAGTTCAGAATATGCTTCAGATTAATGTCTCAGAAAAATACTCAATTGATATATATATATATATTTATATATAATAATAAAATATATTTATAATAATATTATAATAATATATATATATATATATATATATATTTTTATATATTTATTTAACAACTGTGTATAATATCAGTTTATAATAATATCCAGATAATATTACACAGTGCAGAATTCTGTTTGGCAGGTTGACCAAGATGATAGGGCGCTTACTCAGAATCTACAACACAGCGATAGGGAGGCAAAGAAAGGACAGAACAAAGAGTGTTTGTTTCCAAATTGACGATCAACTTTCACGCCAAGTAAAAGCACACAGGCAGTCCGTGCACCTCAACAAGCACTTTCAGTCAGGCACGAGTGGCGAAACTGCCCATGACGCTCTGACCAAATTGATTTATGCAGGTGTTTCAGAAAAGGGACTGCTCTTAAAAATTACAGGACGGTTGTGACTACGCAGGCAGCTTCAGTAGTATTTTTATGTTAAACTCTTCATAAATATTAGACCACTGGAAAAATGTGAAAAAGTTCAGTGGCACGTGAAAAGCAGAAGAATTTTCAAAGACGAATTCCAAGTCCACAACTTGAACAATCAGTTCTAAAAATCCGAGCAATGAAGTTTTTCATTTGTTTGTTCAACTCGGCAAGCAGTTTATAAGCCGACTGAAAAAGTACAGAAATAGAATTTGTATTCACAAATTAAATTAATTTCAAGAACCTCCTTTCATTAAGGATGTATCAAGAATCACTCTCAAGTCTTTCCCGTGGTTATACAAAATATTTGTTACAAATGCAGTAAAATCTGCAAATAAGGACACCTTTATATAGGGGAAAACCGTGTCTGTGGTCATTGTTTTCAAGAACGGATTTTTCTATGTTGCAATTTGACCCTAAATTACAGTGCAAAATCAAGAAACTTTAATAAAAACATTCTGAAACTCACCAATAAAAACACTTTTTTTTTAATTTTTAAATTGCGCGAAATAGTATTTTTGGGTTGCAAAGGAGTTAGATACGACAATTTATGTCTGTTCTTCCTCCAGACTTTGCAGGAATTTGTTGCGTTCCATGAAGGATGTGAAATCGCATGTGACAATGATGCTGTGTCAATGAAGCTGAACATGAAGAAAACTCTGTCGAACCTGTCGAACCCTACAATTGCGGTCATTTCCCACCAAGAAGCCTGAAATAAAAATAATCAAAACAATCAAAAGAATAAAAAGAATAAAACATCCGAGCTCTTTTTCTATGCCAATTCAAGGCCTTCCTTAGAAGACATCATTCGAATTATTGAAGATCTGAAGACAAGGTTGAGGGACACAGAGTATCAAACAAACTTCTATCAAAACTATTTTAATATGCCATAATAGCTGCGAAGTTGCTTCTTACATCTTGTCCACAAATTCTATTTATCAATTTGTATGGTTTACTATTTCCTTTGGTCTAACATCGACACCTTGATTGACATCAGGGCAAAACTACCCACAGACAGGGTCATCTTGTTGCTGCAAAGTTAAAATGCTCCTATTCGCAGTTTTTACTGTATTGGCTTTGCAATGAAGCAACGAAGTAAGTAAATGAATGAATCTAGCGAAGACCAGCAAATGAGATTTAAGAGGGCTCCTGAATGTGAACCACAGGAGGTCATAAAGATTGGAAAATAGAAATAAGCCTAAGAATCAACTATTTCCAGCACCAGCATCCATCAAAGTTTTCACCACTTGCCTTTACTCTCCTTACTTTTTACTTTCAACCAACATCAGTCAGATTTCGATGACGTGGCTTCCTCGTGGTTCACTCACTCACGCGAACTCTGACCTCTGACCCACCACACTGAAGGCAATTCATTCCCGGAATCCTTAAATTAATTACCAGGAGAGTCTTCGAATATGAGATGATAAATATTTGTCAGGAATGTTATTCGGGTAATCTATCTTCTGTCTGGAAAAGATTTCCTTAATGAATCGCATCGCATTCCATCGGCATCCCAACTGATCATCCACAATGATTCTTCTTCCATTGCTTCCAAGGCTCTCCAAGCATCCAATCACCCTGCAATTCGTCCATCCATCCATCCATCTACACATTCACTAGAGCCTGAGCGGAAGCAGTGAAGGTAGTAAAATCGCTTTCACGGTACCACGGTAAATGGTTCAAAATTCCGCGGTACTACCAAGGAAGCAGTTTTAACAAATTAATTATTCCACGGAAGACGTTTATAATTTAAATACGCTTCCACGCCACAAAAAAATGTTTCCTACATACAAAAAATTAAAATTTAAAATTTGTTCAATTCATTCAAGTCTTTTGATTCTTTGTTTCTATGGCTTGTAATTGTATACAAGTTCTACTTCCTTGTTGCCTGAGCAGTTCTGAGTTGCATGAGTTTTCTAGTTAAGTCTGAATTACATAAGTTCGATCTTGGAGCTGATATTGCAAACACTGGCAATGAAAGTGTTAATGATTTCGATGTGATTTGTTAATTGATACCGAAGAGACGTCTGTGGTTGACGTTTCGAAAAATATGTTTAAAAAATTATCAAGACTCATTGTCGAAAAAGCGGAGACGTGGAATTGAAGGCAGTCCAATTCCAAAAGTATTTGGTGGATATATTGTATCCGAATTCATTATTAGAGATAGCCAACAATTTTCGTTTTGAAAAGTCTTAAGTGTCACAATGTATCGGGACAAGGATCCATGACGCCTTATATCGCAAAAAAAAGAAATGCCCCTCTTTCTGCGAAGGAAACGATGACTGCCAAAGTTGCTGAATGGGTTGCCGTAAATTATGGTCTCTTTGCCATATTTGAAGATAAGGGACTTGAAGCCGTCATTAGTTCATCCATGAATTTGGCGATTCAGGACAGACGAATGAGGTTGGACGAAGACACAGTTCATCGATTGAATTTTATCAATATTAATAATGATTTAAGACATTCTTGAATAAATACGTCCACACAATTTTTCTGCGACTAGCATGGAACATTGCTTATCATCTGCCTTATGCAATATCACAATTTATTTGGTTATGTGGTGTATGTTATGTTATGTATTTATGTGGTGCAGTTTGAAGGTCTTGCAGAATTGACATGGATGCGGATGGGATATGTGCGGTAATGGTACGCTAGTTACAACCGAGCAGGGCTCTAACATTCATCCATCTATCCATTCATCCATCCTTGAATCCATCCATTCATCTATCCATTCATTCATCCATCCATCCAACTTTTCAAAGTTTGAGTTCAAAGTACAGCTCATAATTATTTCACGACGAGTGAAATAAATGTTTTCTTTATCTTTAAGATCCAAACGTTGAGGTATTTTAGACATAAAAAGTTTACTTATTATAATCAATATATGTTATTATTAATGTTGCACCTTCATTTGCAAGGACGATGACACAAGTCAGATGACGATGGGTCAGTTGCGCTCTGTCAATTGAGAAGATGCTGTCACATTTGGAAACGTCCAGCCGCCCGTTCCATCATCATCCTTCAAAATATCTGATCCTGAGAGGCTCATTTCCATCTGTCCATCCTTGTAGCTACTATCATCATGACCAGGAAATCTCAATATTCACTCTCATTCATCATTGCATTCGTCAACCGATAGCTAACCTTCAATGCCTGGTAAGACCTCCTTTCAATTTTCTGTTGATCACACCAACCTCTCAGCGAGTTTTTTCATCGGCTTATTAAGGTACAGAAGAAGGTCAGAAAGAAGGATTTTAATTATTAACTTGGTTTATTTATTAGATATTATTTATTGGTATAAACTGTAACAACATTAATAATATATTTGTTATTATAACTGCATTAATCTTCACAATATATTTATTAGTATAATTTGTAATAATAAATATGTTGAAAACGTGAAATGTCACGTGCCAGTGACCATGAATATGTACATGGTCATTATGATGGTCGAAATAAGAAGTTGAAATTTATTTTTGGATCCTCGGGATTTCCAATTACGTCATTTGGTTCTCCACTGAAAGAATCAGTAATTATTTTGTAGGACTGATATTCCTTCTTGTAAAAATATCTTTGAACGTCCAATTATTAAATATGCTAATTGAAGATGTTTTCGTTTTTGTTTCGACATTGGAATATATTTTGAAAGAAATATTTTAATGGCGGTTTAATGCCATGGAAATGACATCAGACCAGCTCATTAATTACAGCGTCATTGACAACTGGAGAGTGCCGTACACACCTCGTAAACACATAAATGGACTCTTCCAGATGCTCGCACTTTTCCTAACAAGGATATACAGTTCTTCCACCTCCGCCATCATTATTTCCATTCACAGCCACTATTTCTGGAATTCTATTTTCAGCATCGATTTCAAAACTGCTTCACAAGAAAGGTTGCATAATGTCCACTAAAGGCGTATAAAATATTTTAAATGTTTACCACCCTGTGCGAACAATTTTCAAATGTTGTCGCGAAACCGAAACGCGGAAATTTTGCCAACTTTAACTATCGATTCCATCGCAGCTTCTGCCAGGGGCCATATTTCCATCGACCCAAGAAAGAATCTCGCTCTCCTTCCAGCGGAGAGAAGGCGCGTGTAGAAATCCGGTCCTTACGAATCGAACCGTGTAGCAACATCCTGGAAGAAAAACTGGAAGAACATGGAAATGCTCTTCATCCTTCCTTCCTTCCTTCCTTCCTTTCATCACCACCCTTTGAGCCTTTCTTACGCTGTCCTACGCCGACGGACTGAAGTGCAGATGATCGCAGGGATTGATGAAACTTCCTCTGGCGGACGGTGAATGTTTGCATGATATTATTGTAATTATCATGAATGCCTGATAATATAACAAAAATGTAAACATTGGAATCACATTGAATATCACCAAAGTCGTCTCCGAGAGCTTATTAATTTCCATCCACAAGCACATTACATGTTGTTGTGATCGTTGTTACTCTTGCATTTATAATTATTAAATGCAACTGGGCGAGAATAATTACATTATTTTTTAACATTGTTAAAAACAAGTCTTTAGTAACAGTAACCATCCACTTGTCAGGCAAAGAATGAGCTTTCAAATCCGAACTGTACCGATGCGATGGAATCACATCGTAAAGGATTGGACACGCTCTTCGTCGCTCAGTAAAGATTTCTCGCAAGATTTTCACTGGCTCATGTCCATTGTTCACTCATTCGTTCATTCGTATTCATTCATCCGTGCATTCTTTCATTCACCCACTAGTCAAATTATTCATCCATTCACTCAGTCGTTTAAGACGGCCTGTCATACGTTCACTCATTCAATTCAGCTTCCACTCATTCCATCATGCAACCATTTATTTAACCATTTCATTAATTCATTCACTCATTCATCGTCATCGTCGTCGTCGTCGTCGTCATCATCATCATCATTTACCCACCCAGAGAAACACTACTTCAGCTACTCACTCACCCGTATCGGGCACACAATTGTTTATGCACGTCTCCATTAGCACAGAACTCAGAGGCACGCAAGAGTTCTCGTGGGGCTCAGAGCCTCTTTGTCCTCAAATCAACTTGGGAGTTATTTCCTGCTCCGTGCTTCGAAAAATTATATCGGCGTTAAAATGCGCAACTTTGAAATGTTCCTGCTGCCAGGGATTCATTTGGAGATCATGAAGTTGTCCGTGTTTCATTGAAAATGGTTTATAATTAATCATTTTTAAAACATAAACACAGTTAAATATTGAATTTCAGTTGAAAACTAAAATTCCTGGTCATTTTTAAGACCTGAGGCAATAATTTATGCGGAGTCGAAAATCGTGGAAAGGAGTAACAACACTTAGTTATGATATTTATTTACATTCCTTAAATTATTCAATATTTAAATATTTTAAATTATATTCGTCGTTACAATTTTCAATGCCAATAAAAATTATCATTGTTGTTGTTGTCTTGAATACCAGACATTACAGACATTTCAATGACATTTCTTAATTTTACGACAAATTCGAGATGATGCAACCATCGAAATGCGATTAAAAATGCATTTAGAAACACATTTAGAAACGCATTTAGAAACGCATTTAGAAACACATTTAGAAACACATTTAGAAACACATTTAGAAACACATTTAGAAACACATTTAGAAACTCATTTAGAAACACATTTAGAAACACATTCTCAATCAAATGATTTCTCCAGAAGTTAACAAAACGTGAATTCAATCAAATTCTTTGGAAAGTTTCAATCATTTTCAAGCATTTCATGCTGCTGACAATAAGGTGATCACAATTGTTAACTTATTTGCAATCCTTATTGTGGCTATTACATGTACCTACGAACATTGTGAAGATAATGCTAGTGAAAATAATAATGATGATGATGATGATGATGATGATGATGATGATGATTATGATGCTGACGCAGCTGCTGCTGCTGCTGACTGTGGTGATGGCGGTGGTAACGATAACGATTGTTTAACTGGTCTGCTTATTTTTTCGTTCTGCAAATAAGACAATAAAAATCCCAAAAATGCAATAAAAACAAGACAAACTACTTTGCAGAACAACGTCCTCAGTGAAACTCAATGCATTTTAAGGAGTTAATCTCAGCCACTCCTTAATGACATCCTAATGATGACAACATCATGATGAGATGAAGCGACCGTTGCCTTCTATCGTCATCATTTTCATCATAATCACCATCGTCGTCGTCGTCGTCATCATCGTCGTCGTCATCATCGTCGTTGTCATCATCATCGTTGTCTTCCTCATATTCATTAATCTCCCGCCGGCGACCGACTTGACTCCGTGCGATATGATTACTGGACTGACAAGATGGAGTTCGGTCAAGCGTAAAACAGGATGATGACGACTGCGACTATGATGATGATCATCATTGTAACTTCGGAGAAACTCCTGTTGATGGTGATTAAGAATGTGATGAGGACGACGACGGATGGATGATGAAGTCTTGCTGCAGGACAAATTTGATTCCGTCCGTCCGATGTCCGACATGGAGGAAGTGATGATGATGTTGATATGACGACGGCGATGATGATGATTGTCAATATTAGCACTTGGACAACGTGATGTTAATTAAACTTCTCGCGCGGATATTTTCAAAGTTCTCTTATCGTCTGCGTTCGCATACCTGCTTCTTCATTATCAGAGCACATAAATTGATCAATATGGCGGCTAATTAATTGCATAATAATCTTTAATAAATAATTATTATAATTAAATTATTTTTTAATAAATGACTCATTCATTACTTCCACTTGGGCTGAGGTCTTCTTTCTGAGATTCATTTGTAATTCAATTTCTTAAGATTGAAACCATTAATTTTTATTTAATAACAAAACGTTATTCATAATTATTTTAGATTAAAGTTATTCATAATTATTTTAGATTGACTTTATTTCATAATTATTTTAAACTGAGGTTATTCGTAATTACTTTGTGGCTTTTTAAGAAACTTATTTAGTTTTTCGTTTCGACATGTTCACGTTCTCTGAAGTTGCAGTCTCGATTATATTTTGTAAACCTTCAAACACCCTCCCAACCTGGCAGTCTTGAGTTGATGAGAGGCTCTTGACTTGTTTTTTGGATTTTTTGAGACGTAAATATATAAAATTTTCATATTTTTGAAACATAAATATTTCAAATTTTCATATTTTTGAAACATAAATATTTCAAATTTTCATATTTTTGAAACCTAAATATTTCAAATTTTCATATTTTTGAAACATAAATATTTTATATTTTCTTAAATATTTCAAAATTTTATAGTTTCAAATTTTTATTTATTCAAAATCAAAACGTTTTTACTGATGAGAGCAGACGATATCTGCAATATATCTGCGATATTTGAAATGTAATTAATTTTTATTGTGGTTCCTGCCGACGATCTGACTGAAGAGGTTTTCCATGTTTTTATTCAAATTGGTCTCCATGACAACTGATTGGACATCTGTTACTTTGTTACTGATACTTTGTCAGCACAACGTCAACTACTGCAAACAGATAACTTCAGGAAATATTAGAAAATAATGTTTAATCATTCATGGTAGCATTTATTTGTGTTCGAGCCACAAATTCATAACAACTTGAGTTTTGTGATCTTTCAACTTATTTCATCTGGAGAAAGAGCGATGCTATGTTGTTAGTTAGAAAATGAAGAATTGTTGTTATTTTATATTTTCTAATCTAATTTGTTATTACTATTAATCAATTCCTCAGTTAAATTTTGATGGTCCTCAATAAATACGACATCTTCTGATGGCCTGTTTCATTTGTTTTGTATTTTCTTATGTTTGTGTCTCTTGTTTATCATTTGAGTTGAACGTTCTCGCATGGAATGTTGGTTGCAATTAAGAAAAGTTTGAAATTTAAATCACCGCCTCCTTAAGTAGGATGATGCTTCACGTTTTCTTGGCAATTACAGGAGTTTTTTTTTCTGTTTCAAAGTAGAAGAAGTGAGAGGAAATTTGTTGAAAGTCGTTTTGACATGGAGTGAGTCTGCGTAATAACTTTAATAAAACAAGAACAAGTACAAGTTATTGACGACTAATAACAATAACTAATTAACAGAATAATAACAAGTACAAGTTATTGACCACTGTTACCTCCCTTTAGCACCGTTGGAACAATCAATTTTATTTTACCAGAGTGTGCCATCATCGTTTTCATGATAATAAACATCACCATCGTCATCAAGTCGACGTCATAGTCATATATCATCATCACCATCATCAACACCACAATCATCATCATCATCATAGTCGTCGCCATCATCACTGCTAAGTTACCACTTGAGGTAATCGTCTGCCGTCTAACTCATCTCATCCAGGTTGTGATGTTCCAATTGGAAAGCACTTTCTCCCACGAGCTTCAATGGACTTCATCAGCGAAAAGGTCTCGAAAAAACGTGTGGAAGTGGAACTGTAGGTTGAAATATTGACTCCGTCAGCGTGAATATGATTCCACATCGTCATGTCATGTCATGTCATGTCATGTCATGTCATGGAATGGAATGGAATGGAGCTTCATCAGCCTGTGGAGTTTGTCATCGCTACAAATGTTAATTCAATTAATGTTTAATTTTCTGTAATTTCATTATTGTTGTCAATAAGTTTTTATAAAGAAACCCTGTGCCGCTGCATTTATTATCATCTTGAGCTGCAGCAGCGTCATTGTAATCTTTGTCGTCATCGTCGTCTTCACAATCACTTCTATCACCATCATCATCATCATAGTCATCATCATCATCATCATCTCCATCGTCGTCATCATCATCATCATCATCATTATCATCATTATCATCATCATCATCATCATCATCATCATCAATATTAGCCAAATAATCCGAAAAGAATAGTTACTTTAGAAATCGATAAATCTGTCATGAAATTGCTTCAAAAGAGATGCGCACTTGTTTTATTTAAAAACGAGGCATGACGTCATGATGAGGTGGGCAGCCAATCATTTGCCTCGTTAACCCTGCCACCATGTTTTGAATGACCAGCGATTCGTCTTTCATCGAAATGCCTTCAACCATTTCAACCACTTCAACCATTTCAGTCTCTGAAGGGACAACCTGAACTCAACGTGTAACACAGGTATTCTGAGCTGATGGTGGTAGTTGATGTAACCCAGGTGACGTCGTCGTCGTCGTCGTCGTCGTCGTCGTCGTCGTTGTTGTTGTTGTTGTTGTTGTTGTTGTTGCTGTTGTTGCTGTTGTTGTTGTTGCTTGTAACCATGGTAATGTCGCTGCCGCCTGCTATGCCTAAATTTGGACAAGTGCTCACCGAATTCCAAGAATTGTTAGAAACGATATTTCGAATCGAATGGAATTTCAAGAAATATTTTTTTTTATTTAAACACATTTTGTTGAGAATTCATTTAATAACGCCTCATCGTTAAGTACAATTTGAGTACATGGACGTACAAGTTGTACGCGGAGAAGGCGTTCAAAAGTCGACTTCGTGATCAATAAATTGAAAAGAAAAAAACACAATTGTTCCGCAAAATAAAGGCAGATTACATTCATACATTAGTACCAGATTACATTCAGGTGTCACTAATTCTGAGTTTCTGCAGAAAAAAAAGGAAGAAAATCTGATGTGATGCAATTTTTATGCTGATCTTTCAAAAAGAATTTGCGAAGGTCTGCTTGTTGTTGCCGTGATATTGAAGGGAAAAACTTCGATAAATAATAATTTTGGAAAACAATTTAATGACACATTGTATATAATTTGCATGGTATAATTTGTGAGTGTAGTTCTAGCGTGGAAATTTGACAATCCATAAATTAGAAATATATCCCGCAAATATTAATTCCTGCAAAAGTTGGATGCTTCCCAAAACTCTCATCAAAAGAAGAAGTTTGTCGGAACTTTCAGTTGCAGAATAAAACAAGACTTTTCAAGTTTTTTTGCGGGCGCCTTTTCATGGCCTCATTCCTCTTTTATCGTCTCTTGGAAAACATTTTCATTCCATTTACGTTTAAATCGAGTAAAAATAAACCTCTTCTGAAGCAAGTGAAGTCCTTAAACCTTCCACTCTTCAAAAGAGCCACAAATTCCTCCCCAACAAACTCCACCCACTTGCAGCCGATGTCTCGTGACCCCCTCAAAAATGTCCTAACATCAGACCATTAATAGACTCCCATTCATCACTGAAAGGCGGTGGCAGTGCAGCCTCCTTGCTTCCATCGGGAGTTGAACCCGTAGCCTAGAACGGAAGATAGGAGGGCTGGACGTGTTTGGTTTCCTAATGCCTTCGGTCCCCCGAGATGGTCTGGATGCATAATTCGTCTTTCTAATTACTCGGCCATTCAGGCCTTCTACGCTGTGCTTGTTTTTCATTTTTATCAATGGTTGTTTGTATTCCTCTCCTTCACAAACGTGGTACTCCAGCAACTGATGCCTCTCCACGAGTTTAGGATATAATTCTCGCAGTAGAATAAAACATGAATGTAGCTCTATATGCTTAGCGTCAGAGGAGTTCTCGTTAACTATTTACACAGCGCTATTCCCGAGGAATAGCTTGAGGAGATCACAAGCTGGGTTGCGAACATTATATGTGACCTTACATGACCTTAACTTCTTGACTTCGTACTTGCAATTCTCCGTGGTACTAGTTGTACTAACGTCACTGGTAGTACAACATAATTAAGTATCCTTAGCGTAAGATGTTGTAATTATGAAATTATATATGAGATGGTTGTCCACGTAGCAGGATGTCAATCCCTCACCAGTGACCCTTGACCTGATCAGATTTCAGATTTCTTGTGCTTTGGTTGTATTTCTTGTGTTTATGATTTTAACTGCCTCACTTGAAAAAATGTTCTCAACTGCACGCATTCATAATTAAGTGAGCATTAGATATTATAATAACTGCACGCATAATTATGATAAGTTACAATCAAGTTCTCTCGTCATCTGTTTACTTTACATCTTATTTGGGTCACATGATATTGTAAGGCATCGACTTATGTGGAGATTGTAACATGTACATTATATTTCAATGTATTTTACCAAGAATTACTTTCCCAATTTATAATTTATTACCTTAATTAAAGTCACATGCGCACATAATGCATTATAATGCATTATATATTGTAAAGATTTCATATTATGCAACCATATTTGATAACAACAATGATTCACCATCATTGTCGGCGTTATCGCACGTTCTCAATTGCAAGGGCAATAAGCCACTTCAACGAAGCATACCTGATGAGGTGCGAGTGCAAATCGGTGCCGTTTAAAAAATATTTTCAGATTTCATTTTCGAATTTCACTTTTAAAAGTCACCAAAGAATCGAACTAAGAAGCCTGATTCAGCAGTTTCGTTTGATTTGATCTTTCTACTCGGCAGATGTTTGCCTGGGTAAATGATTTTTTAAATTGAATTTTAATGATTAACAAATATTTATGACAACATCGTGATTATTTTAATGTTATTTATTTCAACAAGATATTTCCTCATTAGGTTTTTTTGCAAGTACTTTTTCACAGGAAAGAGGAAAAATATTTATAAGTCTGCAAAGCGTTTTCACGAAACACACCTGCCACATCACTCACTATCCCAGGACATGGATAGGAAGCATAATCCAACATCACAACAACTTCAAAGAACACTCAACAACAGGCGCATTAACATCAACACCAACATCACATCAACCACAAAAAGAATCACTTTTTAAATCTCTAAAGAGAGAAATGAAAAATCTTTACGTATTTTTAGAACATTCAAAGTTTAAAAAAATTAAAGTCTGCTGGGAACAATGCACCAAGACACAGCAACAACAACAACAACATTTCCAATCTGAATGTGATGAATTAACATTCAAATTCTCCAGAAAAGTCATCAGAAACTCCTGCTGTTGGATGAAACGTGTTTCAATTGTAAATCTTTTGAGAGTTGTTTTTAATTAATTTTTAAATTCTCAAAAGTTTTTCTTGCCTCCGAGAAGGATCACGTTGTTTACTTTCAACGTGAGTTTGTTTTGTTTTCAACAGGAACTCAAACTGGACTCAGTTTTTTTCCTTTCGCTTTACAAATTCTTATTTGAAATTCGTTTCAAGTTTTACAGAAAATACTTTCCTTTCTCAGCATTTAATTTGAATAATCCTAAATCTAATTATATTCGTTGATAATCTTACTTTATGGCTGAAAAGAAAATTGATATTTTAATAAGTGTATTGTTTAAAGAGTTATAATAATAATTGTTAATTAATTGTTATGTAATTGCATGATATTCGAATTTATAATTCAGGAAATTATTCTCAGCCCCATAAAGTTCTCAGATAAAAATGGTCACGTGGGCCAATAATGTCGGCCATATTGCCTGAGATTCAAGGATTGATGACGTCATCAAAACGAAAGTGCAACTTTTGGAAGAAATATTGTGTGAGGTCCTGTCGACCTGGATTAAACGTAATATCAGCTTATGACTTATTATTATTCATTTTCATTAATTCTGAAATTATTTAAATCTTTTATTAATTTTTATTAAATAAACTATAATTATTGATAATTATTAGACTTCTTTATTGATGATTTGTTGAAATTATTATTTTTATTGTTATTAGTGAACTGAAAGTTGGCAAAATTTTATTTTACTGGCATTATTGAAGAAGTGCTACTAATATTACGTCGAATAAACAAATGTGAACAAAACAGCTAAAAATAAATCGGTGGTTTTTCCGAGTCTATTTCTAGCTTCCTACTTTATCTTCCTTTCTCAAAAAGAGTTAATAATCCAAAGATATTATAAATCGTAATTAATTGGGGAAAATCTTATTCTCCTCTGCTGAGATGGTAAAACTCTAAATCAGAGGTTCCAAAAGTGGGTTGTTGTCCTCGATATGGAGAGAAGACAACAGTGATCATCTCATCATCATCACCACCACCACCGCCACCACCATCATCATCATGATTGTCATCATCGTCGTCGTCGTCGTCATCATCAGTGAGGTTTGTTCAAATGGAAATAAAGACGAAATGGCCTCCCTGTTCCTCCTTATTGGCTGTTTTTCTATTATTTTATGGGTGGGCTGAAGAAATGTTTCTTCAAGCAACCCTGAACCAATACGTTGGAGGTTCAAAACCTGCTTTGGTTGAATTCAATTGCTGAGCAAATACACAAATCTACTGCAAAACAGCGGAAGAAGTTCGTGAAATTGAACGTTACTCATTTGAAACCAGCCACATACGAATTAGTGATGTCCATTGTTAAGAACACAGATTTGCGATGATGATGATGATGATGATGATGATGATGATGATGATGATGATGATGGTGATGATGATGATGATGATGATGTAGTGGTGATGATTGTAAACTTTCCAATATTGCCCTATTTTTAATGGCATATGTTTGAATTTAAATTCCAATCGAAATATTATTCTGGATTGCTNTTATTCTGCAGGAGCGGAAAATCATGAACATGTCCTCGCCAGGATGATTATTCCTGGTGTCATTTCAATCTGCTGTCGTGGAATCATTCCAGATGATGATGATGATGATGGTGGTGATGGTGATGATTGTAAACTTTCCAATATTGCCCTATTTTTAATGGCATATGTTTGAATTTAAATTCCAATCGAAATATTATTCTGGATTGCTACAATTCTTATTGCTAACATCATTCAGAGATGAAAATGACTTCAAAATTAGCTTAAAACTTCGCCGAAATGTGACGTCATTCACACCTGTGACACCTCTATTAGTGAATCCGTGTTTGAGATTAAAGAGTCTTTGAACCACAAGAAATACATCGACTTTCATTTACGCCGATATTTTTAGCTATTAATCAATTGCTATTAAGAAGACGCTGATGGTGATGACGATGCTGATGAATAAGATGGTTTATGGTGGTCACGGAGTTGGTGATGACGATGCTGATGAATAAGATGGTTTATGGTGGTCACGGAGTTAGTGATGTTGGTGATGATGATGGGAATGATGACGAGGGATAACGATGAAGCACGGTGACTGCTTTACATTCAATCAGCAATAAATTTATTAAC
>MPNW01000925.1:50836-60991 GCA_011800805.1 Hirudo medicinalis
GATGAATAAGATGGTTTATGGTGGTCACGGAGTTAGTGATGTTGGTGATGATGATGGGAATGATGACGAGGGATAACGATGAAGCACGGTGACTGCTTTACATTCAATCAGCAATAAATTTATTAACACAACACCTTTGCACCTCCAGAAGTAAACTACACTGGAAGAAGTTTCTGTCCTTCATTGAAACTTCTTCAAACTTTCTTCTTCCAACTAATCTTCAGTGACATTTATTTGAACAGATACATGTACAACTATTACTAACATTACTGTTACTGTGTTGGGTAATGTGTTGTGTGTTACTGTTACGTGTTATTAACATTAATATTACTCAAGATGTTGCGCCTAATTTTAAATACATAATCGGGTACTCTCTTTGTCATTAAACTGTCATCACCAACAAGATAGCGGTTCAACTCCCCAAAAATCCACCCGAAAAGAAGCCCCACTCACCCACTGAGGTCTTGAGAATTGAGAGGGGCATGACCAACATGGCGGACATCATGTCGCTGAGAGCCAAAGAAACCAGGAAGCAGTTAAACATGCTCTGAAGTTTCCTCTTGCAACAGACAGCCAGACACACCAGGACGTTACCCCAGAATGCTGCCAAAGCAATACAACTCAGGAGCACAAGGCATGGCCAATTGTAGACTCTCAAAGGATGTTGTTGGTGGTGCTGCGACTGGAGCTGCATTTCTCTGACGATTCCCGATGAATTGGAAGAAGTGACGAAGAAGTCCAAAAAACTTGTCCGATCATCCAAGACTCCAAGACCAGTACCTCCGGTTGATATGCCTCGAAACGTTTGGACGATGTCGGCGATCGAAGTCGTAATCGTCGTCGTCGTCGTCCTGGAAGTCGTCATCGTTCCATAAGATTCTGGAACGTTCGACGATAGCAGAAGGAGTGACATTACGATGTTCAGTTTGAGAGGCATTGAAGATCGTTCCCGATGAACTCGATGTGATGCAAAATCAGAGCTTCCTTTCAATGGCTGTTGTGATCAGAAGGTCCTATCGCGTCGTCTTGAGTTGGTGGCACAACTTATAATGAGTTTTTAATGAGTTTTTAACGATTTCATTCCGAGAATCCATAAAACAACGATGCGAAATCGTGCAAAATTAATTCGTTTGTTGTCTGAGTAAATTTCTTTTCTCAACAAGCGTTCGACTTATTCTACACTTCCCCGAAAAATAAGGCTAAATCAGGAATAAGGAAAACACTTTCGAGTTCGTTAAAAGTTTTGTTTTTATTTCATAAAAAAATAAATCAAAAGATAATTCAAACCAAACCTACATCGAAATCTGCATCTGACACGAAACACAGAAATTCGGTAAGCAAATGTAAGATTAGATTACACGGGCTGAAATACGATTTACATTTCTCGTCGTCATCGCAATCGTCATCATTGTCGTATTCATCGGAGAGTGAGGATGATGACTACGAAGAGGCTGGAAAGACTGCAAGAATTCCAAACAAACCAATCGGACGCGTGTGACGTCGAAAGCCAAAGATTCCTACCTCGGGCGGTCGGAAGCTACAAGAATTCCTTGTGTCCGTGCATCCGTCGCATGTCATAATGAATGCCATCGAGGTATAACATGCTGTAATACATAATACATGCCATAATAAATAGTATATGGACTTTATTTTTTTATGTAGTAATAATAATAATAATTATTATTATTATTATAATAATAGTAGTATAATTTATATATATTTATGTATATAATATAATTATAAGTATAATTTATACTTTTAATAATAGTATTAATTAATAATATTATTATTAGAATTATTATTATTATTAATTATTATTAATAATTATAATTAATAATTATTATTAATAATTATTATTATTATTATTAATTAATTTATATTATTATTATTAATTATATTCATTTATATGGCGCCCTAAGCATAGCATCAGAGGCGCCTTGATTCCCGGTTTAATGCTATCTTGAATAGATGGTCTTCAACTGACACTTGAGGAGTTCAACAGTAGGTTGAGACCGAATGATGGGGGGGAAGGTCGTTCCAGACGACAGGCGAGGCAAAGGTGAAGCCTCGATTGACGTTGGATGATCTTTGGACTGGTTGGTGAAGATGAATTGCGGAGGATGAACGTCGGGGATTTGGCGGTGGTCAATGAGATGGTTGAGATAGGGTGGATTGGATGTGGCTAGAAGTGGGAGTTCAGAAGGATTTTTATAATATGCATAGATTTTAATTATTTAAATCAATTTAAAAGCAATTCATTTCAAAAGGACTTGTTGTCAAGGCAACTCGTTTGCAAGGTTGATTTTGAAATTCAAGATTGTTTTGACCTTCTTAGCATTTTCGTTCCAAGAATGCAAATTATTTCAATGGAATTGAGGAAGCCTTGATTGAGTGTTTCATCTTCTACTCAAACATTCATAGCTTATGCTCATTTGATACAATGTTAGGTTCCGGACTCAAATTTCCTGTATTTTTAGTCTTGATAAAGTTTTTGGAAGCCTTTTTAAGATATTTTTCTTGTAATTCCCACAAGGTAATGAAAGTTTAGATGACTTCCAGATGAATGAAATACATTTTTGAAATCATCTTCCAGTCTCTATCTAATTATACACTTATTCCTGCTGCCAAACCCTCCACCCAAATACATCATCCGAACTTTTACCCTCTTCTGCAGAAGACATCCACCCACTCACTAATCTCGGGCCATCCCTTTGTCTACCCGTGAGAACATTCAGTTGTCCAGCATTCACTTGTTCTCCAACAGTTCGTCCGAGCGAAGAGTGAGACATGCGCGTAGCAGACACAACGGAGCGGTTAATTTAGCAGAGCAGCACAAGGGCCATACATTTCTCCCGATTGAAGCAATTTACATCTTCCAATGCTTTTCCAGGACAGATTCTCCTTTCTTCTCACGAATCTTCCTCTCCACGTTCCGTCGTTTCTGCAGCATCCAGCTACTTTAAAGCTACACTGCCGTCATCATCAATCTTGTAATCGTCGTCATCATCATCATCACTGCCATCACCATCGTCGTCGTCGACAACATCGCCGGCTAAATTTATGGTTTCTCTAGTCGTTTGTAATCACTTTGGAAGTCGTTAAAAATTCCAGTTTTCCGAAAGTGAAAAAAAATAATCTCTTCTTGTCTGGTATTTTATTTACGACTTAAAGCAGCCTCTTGAAGCTCAAGTAGTCGGTGTCGCTAGTGTCGTCGTCCATCGGTGTCGTCGGCTGGCAGCGACGAACTCCTACTGATGAACGTTTAATCTTCTACTGCCTCAAGTCATCACGTTTTACGACTGAGGTCGAAATCGCATGCCTTCCTTCGCATTATTCTTGTTGTTGCTGTTGGAAAAATATATTATTAATTATTACTATTATTACAATGTTACAGAAGTGATGATATTAGTGTGGTTATTGTTACTGTTGTTGATGTTGTCATAATTATTAATGCTGTTGTCAAAGATGCTTCTGTTGTTGATACAGTTATAATATAATCAGTGTAATTAATTATAATAATGACAAATCATGAAAGTCATTATTAATGTCTTTATTTAATTCGTGTCTGTTTGTATTTTTCTGTTGCTGGACCTTTGTATCTTATCCTTATCATCACCATTATCTCGATAACGTCCAGTCGATGGCCTGCGAATATTTTGAATAAACGTCAAAAGAGTATTTAATAATAAATCAACACAATCATGAGCAACGTCTTAATGAAACTAACGCTCCACGAAGTGAAAGCAAGTCGAAGACAAATTCAGGCAAAAAACAATTTCGGCAAATAATCTGTAAAAAAAAACGATTAGAAAAGTGGTTCCCGTCAATTAAATGACGTCTGCTTGAAGTGGACATTGAGATAGATGAGAGTGAAGGAACATAAAAAGTTGGATTTTGACAATCAAATTCTAAAGGAATTAAATCGAGATTAATTTGAAAAACAAGGACAGTGCTGACCGCTTCAAGTTACATTGGAATGAAACACCAGTGTTGTTGGATAACGAGGTAAAAGTAACTTTACTTAAGTACAATCGGAGTACTTTTTACTTGTAACGAAGTACGGAAAATTTTCAGTACTTTTACATGAAACGAAGTAAGATTTTCGAAAATACTTTTACTTCGTTACTTCGTCCGCCACAAAACGTTACAAAGTAACGGAACTAAACCGCCTTTGATGCGATTGGCGCCACCAAATTACATTAATTTTATTGCATAGTGAACTTTTAAATTCTGAATTAAATTTTTCCACTCCGGAAAATTTAGAAGAGCGATAAGGATAATTAACACTCATTTGGATTTGGAAAGAGGAGAAATGTTTAAGTCATGAGAACAATTTTGAAACCAGCTCTTTTGTGCCACAAACATGAAAAGAACCGAAGCACCTCAAAGATTACTAAAGGTGGCTTGCTCGTGTGATGAAATGTCGCGAATTTATATAGAATATTACTAATCTTTGTCGAAATATGCTGTCACATAATGGATGATACTCTATCTCTCCTCACGATCAACATCATTATCAATCTTAAATGAACATTCCAATAGTTTTTTCAATTGGTTTTGTGATTTTATACGTCACTGGAATCTACAAGAACCTTAAGGAAAAAAATGAGCCTACATTCTTTTAATTCTGTAAAGGTTTGATGTGAAACAGTGGCGCATCCAGGGTTCTAACCCCCACCCCAACAATTGCTATATACAAAAAAAATGGATAAATATATTTTTTAACTGGTTTTATCTCGATATTTAACAACTATTATCGGCATAACATTAGAAAAATCATCCCTGAAAAGATAAAAACCTGAAAAGGTCTTCAAAAATCATATCAACGAGCTTGAAAATAACGCATTTAACAGAAACATTAAAAAGTCTCAACATCCATACAATTGCAATTTCCAAGCTTATACGATATGTATGTATACAATGATTTGTGAATCGAATTAGCCTAAATTCCTTTATTATATTTATAATACTTTACGGATAATAATCAAATTTTTCTATTTTATTCATCCACTCAACTCAAGCGCGGGTTTTAGAGAGTTCTCTAAGGTTCTAAAGGGCCATAATAATACTTAACCCTCAAAAGCTACCATGGCCTACACCTGAGGTCTCGGGAGTGCAAATGCTCCCCAATGTTACGTTGGCGAATTACCTGAAAAAATAGTAATTTGTAACACTAAAACTGTTAACAAATGACTTGTTAAACGATGAATAATAAATTTGAATTAAAAAAAACTTGATCATGTTACATATCATGATATGTGTCATAATGCTTGACAAAAAAAACTCACTATAATTTTTTTTTAAAAATGTTGTTTTGCAGCATAATAGCGCTTTTTGTTATTTATATAGCGCTCCATCCAAAGGGTGCTTGTGGCAATGCAAGCTGGGTTTTGAACACGACATATATGACTGTTTCTATTACTGTCGCGTGTAGAACGAAACCCAGCCAATTTGCAAACCAATCAGGTATTGCTAGGTATAATCAGGGCCCAGGGAAAGTGCCCAGGGGCCTGGCAATGTTTTGGGGTCCGCCCGGGTTTACAAATTGTTTTTTTCCTTTCCATTCCTAAATTGACATAACATGTGCTTAGGGACATGGAAATTTTTCAAGATTTGTTCTCATCGGAATCTTGCAAAGATCCATCTTTATTTTTTTACTGCTCAACTTACACCACTTTCGGAAGTGTTTCTCTCATTGTACTTTTTCAAAATTGGAAAGCATTCTGTTTCTGATTCATCACTAAAGTTGTCAATATCAGATGGTCAGTCAGTCGATTATCAGATCCAAATATCAATTTTCTTGCCTGTTCTACAGTAAATCTTTGCAAATTTACTCTTTCACATTACTCACCATTGTTGTCAATTTGTATTAAATTATGTACTACCTCTCGTACATAATTCAACAAAGTCATTCAACAAAGAACAAGTAATATAAAAAAAAGACTTAAATACAAAGATTCAAAATTTAAACATAAATGCGTATTTAAAACATGGGGTGAAAATGCACCCCAGATGATAGTAATGTGTAATGGTCAAATATCTCAGAAAATATTTGGGTTACATTATTGATTATTGGGTAGTACATCCTCATAATTACGGAAAAGTAAAAAACTTTGGGTTTCATATTTGAGTCTTTCTGGGATAAATATTAGAACAAAATGCGACTTGGGTGCAAATGCAAATGCATTAGAGAATTAAGGGTAATCACTACGAAAGTGGATGGAGATTTAGGGGAGGGGGTTGTAGACTAGCTACATGTTTGTACCTTTTCTTATTCTTCTGTTTCTGTTTTTTGAGGAATTTTCATGAATTTTCAAAATGTGTTTTAAACAATTGAAGTTTTAATAAGAATAATTCACTATAAATAGTTTTTATTAGTTATTTATAACGAACTAATAGGATAGGCTTAGAAAATAAATTAAGTTTCTCTATTGAAAACGGATTTTACATTTGTTTAAAATATGAAAATAACGTTTTAATTAAACAATTGTAGTTTTGCAGCATTTTAAAATATTTATTTCAAGCGACACTCACAAGGCAAATTATAATATTTTTAAACAAAAGTGTTTGGACACTGTCGTTGCCATGGTTGCAGAAAATGTCTCGATTTTTGGAACGGTCGGACTAATTCTGCGAAGAGCTTCAGCCAACATTGCCAACAATTAACAGCCGAAGGAATACATGAAAGCAGAAATATTTTACTTAAAGAGCTTATTTTCTTGTGAACGTTAAATAGAAAACTTTCAGCAATGTCTTACAGAGACTTAAGGAGTGAGTCTAATTTCTGCGATCGCTTTCAGACAATTTTTATTTAAAAAACGATGAGCACTATCTTTAAAAGGTTAAGTACTGCTTGTGATTGTTATGGCATGATAGATGAAATACTATAAACTCTATAAACTTACAATATTCCTAAAAACTGATAATTTTCATTTAAATTCAGTTTTCATTGATTATGGTATGCTTATTTACTTTTGCTTTAAAGATTTCACAGAGATGATGAGAGCTCTTGGATACAAGAGACTGATATCGATGGAGAACTTCAAGAATCCAACTTTTCCTTTGGTTGCAGAGATCTTAACATGGCTTGCTTTAAGGTGACCATTCTTAAATTTGTTCTTTCAAAGTTTTGAGTCCCTAGTAAGCAGTACAACCAATTTTAAAGATCTAAATATTTCTTCAGGTTCGAGCCAAATGCAGACGTGCCCAGTGAGATTGACTCAGCTCAAGATAGGATCATCTTCATGAAGTTTATCATAGAGTTTATGGTTGGTTTACATGTCTGCATTTTTGACATTTTTGGTAAATGCAGTTAAAATTGGTCATAATAACCAATAATGGGATTTCAAAGCATTCTAGTATTTTAGCAAAGAGAAATTTTATTCATTTGTTTTCAATTTGGTTTTAATATGATTCAATTATGGTATTAAGATAATGAGCAAATTAAAAGCAAAATTGTAATATTTTTAATAGAGAAAAGGAAGAAAACTAATAACAATGTCTTGAAAGTATGTTTGAGCCACAAAATTAAGTAGGAATAATTAAAACTTTTATGAAATCAAGTTAAAATTGTAATTCATGATGAAACCTTATATTTCCAAAATGATAATCATATTTTATAATGTTGGTATAATCAATGGTAAATGGTAAAAAAAAAAGGTAAAACTTACAACATAATTTTAAACAATTTGCTGAAATGTTTTTATATCACAGTTGGTTTACTGCATTCAATTCTACGTTGTTATAATCATTCTCACAAGCTGACAAAAGCCAACACAAAACTAAATCCAAAGAGATTGTACGAGGCAGATGGTCATTCGGTGAAAGAGTTATTGAAGGTCACTCGAATTCTGTACGGCGCTTCGTGTTCAAGGAGCTCAAAAAATGAGGAAGATGATCCAACCTTAAATAGGGATGAATCCATGTCAGTCATGATGGAGCTCGCTGGAAGGGTTGTGATGAATAAATCAATTAATAGCATTTAAATGTTTTAAATAAATAAAGCTACTAATTGTAATCATGTTCTTGATATGATGTTTCATTGATAAATTGTGATTCATTAGTAACTGAGCAAATGCTTGTTAATTATTATTCCTCAGTCTCAAGAACTCACAGAAGCCAGGAAATTGGCTACAGAACTGACAGGCAAAGGGGCAACACTATATGACCTCTTGGGGAGAGAGGTTGACCTAAGGGTACACAAAATGTTCATGGATAAAAATGATTGAGATTAGATAGGCATGTTCATTTATTATACATTATGTCTAGTTTTGGAATTAATGCAAACAAGTGATGCAATCAACTTTTTGTGAGGGCTTTTCAATCCTCATTCTCAATGATAAAATTAATGTCTTCTTGGAAGATTCATTTCAACACAATGCATGAGTTATTAAATTTAAATCATGATTTGTAAACTAAAACTAGTTACATATGATTTTTATCAAATATATCTTTTTAATTTATTAGAATTTATTTAAACTATTCAAACCGTGAGTTTACTTTCGTACTTTTATTTTCAGTTTTATAGATGTTAAAGTAGGCGGAATGTAATTACAGTAAAAGAAATTTTGATAAACGAATCTCTGAGCCATTTTTAATTTTGTTCCAGAGTATACAAGTCTTAATTTATATTTCATTCCACAGGTAGCCAGGATAGGAGCTCTGTCGAAACAATTGGAATTGAATGACATCGAAAAAACCATTGTCCAAGGAAGCAAAGGAATTGAGGTTTGCCGATGAAGTTGACATTGAATGTTATGAATGATATTTCTCATGTCCGTCGACAGCTTTTTATGACAATGAAGATTTTAACTAATTACTTATTGTTGCATAACTTTACCAGGATATTTTATTGGATGCAGTAGATTACTGAATGTGTTACTATTTTTCAATAGTTATGAGAATATATAAAATTTATAATATAAATCAAAAGCACTAGGTCGTTTCATGTAAATTAGACAGTCAGCCAGAAATTGAAGTTAGGACTGTTCTTTTAGATTAAGTTGTATATGCTTTTGCTTTTGTACACTAATTAAACAAGTTAAATATAATTACAATAAAATGAGTAAAAACACAGTTTTATCTGTTTGGTATTGTATAACAACATTTAATAATGAATTATTGTACAGGATGAGATCAGATTACTCATGTCCAAGATAGAGAATGTAGCCTCAGATGAAGCCAACCTTGAGGTGAAAATTGAGAAGAAGAAGGCAGAATTGGAGAGGAATCGAAAAAGATTTGATGCCCTGCAGACTGTCAGGTGACAGATTTTTAGTTCAAGATGATAATAGGTTACCTAAAATATTGTATTTGATGATAATATATTCCTTTAAAACTAATATATTAGTAATTAACGTTTCAATTCCAATTGTTGGTGATATTCTTCAAATGTCTGTTAAAATGTGTGATATTGAAGCAGCTACAGTTGGTGTCAGTATAAATTTCTAAATGAATTGGTAAATGCATTTTCAAGAAGGGTGCAGTCCAAATCATTCTAATGTTTTGTTGTAGACCTGCCTACATGGATGAAATGGAAAAGCTGGAGGAAGAACTACAGTCTCTTTATGAAGAATACATGACCAAATATAGAAATGTCTCTTTCCTTGAATCCATTTATGACAAATACAGAAAATACGAGAAGGATCTTGGAGATGTGAGCAGTTGATATCTGATATATCTTTTATTCAACTTTTTAATTTGCAATTAGGCTTGTTTGACTTCCTATGATCCAAATGTGTTATTTTATTTTATTTTATTTTATCAAGGATGGTTTTCATATACTTATTTTAATAAGCTTATCTAGAATTTTAGATGGAAGCCATAAAGCTGCATTTTAATGTGTAACCTCACAAACATGGTGATAATCCCTTTTTCAGAATTTTGGTGAAATTATTTTATTGAATGTGGAGGTTTTGGGATATTTTGATATTTTTAATTTGGTAAAATCATTGCCATTTTCCCAGATTATTGAGAGTCAAGTGAAGAGGACTCTGGCCAAGGTTTATGTCCCCAACAAAAATATGTCACTTGCTGATGGTATGTAAAGTTTGGATGCTTCCAATGATTAATTTTGCTGTGTCTGGTAGAATAAAGGTCTATAAGCTTATTATAACTGTTTCTTCTAACAGATTTAAACGATGACGACGACGATGA
>MPNW01000926.1:0-22002 GCA_011800805.1 Hirudo medicinalis
TGTTGACAGCGAGTCACGAAGACGATAAATTTCCATTTGTAAAATTTAAAAGAAACTACTTAGTGGTTTGTAACCATCAATTCTGTTGTAATTAAGACCCAGTGCTCCTGGGAATCTTTTTGGATGGATGGATGGATGTGTGGCAGGGTGGATTGCATGGTCAACTCCACGTGGACACGTTTCACTGAATGCCGTTTCTCGTCTCGCTTCGGTGACTTTTCCCCGGGAGTCACTCGCTTTTCCTCGGCCAGGTTCTTTTATGCAAGGCATATGCAATAAGGCGGTTGTTAAAGTGATGAACGTGCGTTTCATCACCTGTCCTTGTTTACTCATAAAGGTCATCATCATCATCATCACTACCACCATCACAGGCATCATCACCATCGTCGTTCTCGTCATCATCGTCATCGTCATCATCACCTTCATCATCACCATCGTCGTCGTCGTCATCTTTATCATCGCCATCGTCGTCGTCTTTATCATCGCCATCGTCGTCGTCATCATCTTTATCATCACCATCGTCGTCGTCGTCATCTTTATCATCACCATCGTCGTCGTCGTCGTCTTTATCATCGCCATCGTCGTCGTCGTCTTTATCATCGCCATCGTCGTCGTCATCATCTTTATCATCACCATCGTCGTCGTCGTCATCTTTATCATCACCATCACCTTCATCATAATAAACAAATGTCCTTCATTGGGATTCATTCATTCATTCATTTTTTCCATAAAATGAGTTTATTGCGATTCTCTTTTTCCAGTCGGCCAGCCGTCGTCAGGCCGGCACCCCGCCGATAAAGAGGGGATGTTTATGCTCCAGTTTTATCAAAGGGCCACAATTGTTTGGGGAGTTCTCTATTCTTTGCTTTCATTTCATTTTCTTTGGTTTATCTGCAGTTACGGTTCTTTGGTCGGCATTGTGTTCGTTCTTTGGTTCGCACTGTGTTCGTTCTTTGGTTCGCATTGTGTTCGTTCTTTGGTTCGCACTGTGTTCGTTCTTTGGTTCGCATTGTGTTCGTTCTTTGGTTCGCACTGTGTTCGTTATTTGGTCCTATTTGCGTTTCTGAAGTTGCTCACCGTCGATGCTCCTGGAAATTACTCTGCTTATTCGTCAATAAACTCCTACTTCTCAATCATGATGTCGATTTGAGTTTAAAATTGACGATGGACTTTTCGAATCAAGAGCGAGGCGGCGCATAAAATGAACGAAATCCATCGCATTCGGCGCTATAAAAAGTCCTCAAAATGGCCTCGTCAGAAAGCAATCAAGTTCGGATTGTGTCCGTTCGTACAGAGGCGCCATTAAAGCGAGATTTTTAATCAAAAAAACCTGGAAAAAGGAGAAGAATTTTAATTTTCAGCAAGAAAACAGCATCAGCGAATCGTCTCGTTCAGGTGGAACAACGTGGCTCGTCTGCGTTCGTCCGTCGTCCGACACGCGATGTGGAAAAAACTTGACTAAAATCTTCTTGTTTCTCCTTTTTCTATTCCATTCGGACAATTCCTTTTCGAAGATTGCATCTGCGAGTCCATAAAGCAGCGCCTCATAAACACGAAAGGATTTTGGGGATCTTCTTTTCCGGCAATTTTCTGAGATTTGTGAATAAATAAATTAGCAGCCATTATCGGAGGCGTCGCTGGTAATGTGCCAAAGTTGGCCTAAGCGTTCTTTATGCTCCATTATACAACTGGAAGGAGACTGGATTATCAAATTCGCATAAAGTCATGTTTAAAATTATTTTGTCGATAAAAAACAATTGTCTCCAGATTTTAAAATAATTGTGGACATTTTCCAGTTTTTCATTTAACGACTGAAGAATCAGGTGAGTCCAATTAGGCCATAAATAGCAACAAAGATCTTTTAGCGGAAGTGCCGGAAAAGCCAGTCGACCGTTAAATGCGTAACCTGGAAAGCGAGTTTTTTTTTTTATCTATGGTCTCCCCCGAGCGATAATGGATACCTCAACGATGAATTAATGCCAGTCACATTATTTTGAAATCATTTCTATAACTATGCACCGTTCGTCATAGTTGCTGTCATTCTGTTCGTCTTTTCGACCTCAAGTTGTAGATTGATAATGGAACCAGTGAACCAGTGCTTGACACCAATGTTATACCAACCATTAATAAATAGTTTAGTTGTTGACTGTGAACGAAGGTAGTTGTAAGGATACAACAGCAACCCATCTCGAGTTTCAGAGTATCTTGTAATCATCAAGGAATCCACAAATGTCCGCTTTTCCAACGTTGCATTTTTGTAATTCCAGAGGCTCTCCCAGCCCGGCAGGGTTTCCGCTCGGCACTCATAAATCGTCTTATGTGTCCGGCGGGAGAAACATCAAGGAAGGGAATTACGCGCTATATCATTCTCCATCCAATTAGATGATGCCTTTCTCGGAGGGAGATTTCACAGGTGTCCAAGAAGATGATGGTGCTTTAGGATTGGAACTGTCAGAGAGTCTTGGAGGTTAAGAATGGGATAATACCCGTCATTAGGCACTCACTTATCTGCCTTAGTCGGACAGGTGGATGAGTTTATAAGGACGAGACACATCCTGCTGGCGGCAACAGTAGATCAGAAGATGTTCGAAGGTTTCTTTTGTCTTTAAAGGCTGCTGTCATCTTTTGAAGGACATTCACGTCCGGGCAGAAATTGTTATTTATTGCCCTCGTTCTTCTCGTGACCTCTGAGCATTGAGAATATTTCAAAAGCGAAACAATTTTATTTTTTCAGTTTCTTTTCAAAATATCTTCGAGGGTTTCGTCGCTATCTTAAACAATCTCCAAAAGTTATGACTGCGATGATCTCGAACGAATAACTCCAGTTGATATCATCTTCCTTTTCATCGTTTTGATTCGATTGACTCAATCGCCTTAATCAATCAGCTTTTCGATTGACTGATTGATCTGTATCTCCACCGAGATCTCGTCCGTTCCTTCGGAAGTTATGGAGATCCTCTGTCGATGGAAATTTTGGAAACCATATTTTGACAACAAATCTTTCCGATCTGCTTTCCTTTTTGAGTTATTCCTTCATTTCCCGAGCTCGTTGGAGATCTTCCATTCCTTTTTTTGCTTCGAAACGACTCCAATTCATCATCAGATTAAACACACAAAAAAAATCAAAAAAATTTCATTCGTCTGCCGACATTCCTCATCCCACAGGACATGTTTTTAGCTGTCTTTAATTAGTCAACCCTCTGATTCTCTGCCTTTGAAGTGGGACTGCATGCTTTCATTTCCCCATCCTCTTTCTTCATCCATTTTTTGCCCTCCTCCTCCTCCCCATCTGCCCCTCTTCCTCCTCCCCATCTGCCCCTCTTCCTCCTCCCCATCTGTCCCTCCATGCTCCAGTTTTATCGGGCAACATTTCATATTTGGCATACATTTTCATTTTATCGGCCGAGTCCCGCTGCAAGAGTCGTGGAAGAATCATCGGAAATCAATATTGGCTTGTTTTATCACACAATCCTCCGCCTGTAATTTCCTGGCAAGTTGATCTGAGTGGACGCCGTCTGCCTCCTCCGCCGTTTGTAAATCACGATCTCGAACTACGAATTTCCAAGAGCTGTTTGCAAGACCTGTGCGAAGATGACTTCGAGATGACGATCCAGATGACTGGAAAAATGACGAGAAATGACCATCAGGACTTGTTTTCCCAAGTACTTCAGTAGCTGATGAGAAGTAAACATTCCAGATGATGAGTGGAGGAGATAGGAATGTAATCAATCAGAAAGGTCCGACTATCGGTGCTTTGTGAAAATGTCCATTCATCGATATGTAAATTCTAAAAAATGCAATAATGCATCATCTCCTGTCATAAGCAACAGGATGCATTTGGAATGCAACAGGATGCATTGCAACAATTCTAATGAATGTCACACGATCTGGCGACTCAAAATAAAATCCTCCAGTATTTCGAACAAGACACATTACGACTGCTGCCAACCTGCACGCCAAACACACGAGCACATTGTATTATTATTATTGTTGTTGTTGTTACATTGTTATTGTTATATTATTATTGTTATATTGCGTTAATATTACGTTGTTATAATGTTTTATAAATTTATGGTTTTGTATTTTATAATAAATAACATTAAATCATTTTAACAAATTAGCAGGTTGGGCGTCATATACACCTCACAATATTTAACAGCTAGCAGTACATCACAACCAGAAATAATTGTACACCAAAAATCAAAAAAAAAAAAAAAAACCCACCCAGATCGGGAAAACCCCAGCAGAATAAGCCGTCCTCAAACCCCTCCAATATCACAAATGTTCTACTCACAATGGCGCAAAGGTTTGCAGTGACTTTACCAAAACACAGTTGGTTGGGAGAATAATATCAACAACGAGTGCAGGTCGGCCGAAAGGGTTACGTTCCTGCATACGGCGGTAATGGCAACAGTCGTAACGTGTCGTGTTCGAAACCCAGCCTGCACTGCCGCAAGCGTCCTTGGGAGGGAGCGCTATACAAATGGTTAACAAGAAGCGCCTCTGACGCTATGCATATGGCGCTATATAAATGAAGTACATTTGCATTTTTTTTACTCTACATTTTTGTCGACACGAACGAAAAAGGCAGGATGGATCGTCTGAAATAAATAATCCGGAATGTAAAACGGCCGATCTACGGCGATCATCTTTCCTTTTTCTTCGTCTTCGTGTCTTTCGGAGAAGCTGTAAAAAGATGAAGGAAGAGCCTTCTTCCAAAAGTACAGAGCTTGGACACTGCAAAAGCAACCAGAATTATCAGAAGCAGAGCCACTATTTCAAGAAACAACAGAACATCCAGGCACAAATACTGCCAGATGTTCAAGTCGTTTCCGACTGGTATCAGGTGGTCTCCCCCAAAGCGGACCACGTGCTCGATCCAGAAAGCCGCTCTCTGGCCCGGAGATTCCGGCCTGCCCCTGAATATCTCCGAGGCCTTCATGATTTTCTTTTTGTAAGAAGGATCTTCAATGACCTATCGTTAAAGAATTGAAACTTTCAAAAAACAAATCTGATTATTTGATGTTTGAATAAAAGGTTCAATTTGTTGATTTTTAATTTAACATTTCTTAAAAAAAACCCCACTGATTTAAAAGATCATAATGATGACAAACCCAACAATAAAATACCACAAATTCGTCTATTCTATGGCACGGACATTGTACGGACCTTCAGTATGAGGGAGATCAGCTGGTCCACTTCCAAAGTCCGAAAGTTTATCTCTTCTCCGTATCCTCTTTCGACGATTCTCCTCGCGTTCCTAGGTTGGTCCCCCAAGAGCGGGACGCACAACATCGGTACCCCTTGGTAAAGGGACTCGAACTGGCCATTGTTGCCCGAGTGGGTTATGAAGAGCTTCACTGAAGAGTGACCGAGGAGTTCCTTCTGTGCCAACCATTTGACGATTTTGACGTTCTTGGGAATCGACACGTTGAGGTAATTGTCGAATCTCCAGATGAAACGATACTGAGGCAACCTGCCGAACGCCTGCAAAATCACATTGACTAAATGCTCTGGGTATCTCGGCACCATGCTCCCGAAGGAGACCGCTATCGTGCCCGAGTTGTCGTCCGAGATGAATTCCAAATAATCCTCGGGAATTGACGAGAGGACGCTCGACCTGAGCGGCTCAGTGGTCAGACCCCCGACGCTCACGACATTGGCAGTGTAGGGGCGGACCACGTTTAACACCAGGTCTTCCGTCGTCAGAAACAGCATGGACTTGCGGACGATGTCTTTCAGGTCAGTAAAGTGTTCGTACTTTCTGTAAACGTCCAAGTAAGCGTCGTCGGGGTCTTTGAACGGAAGAAACAGCTCTGTATGCAGCTGCGAGAAAGTGTTGGACAGCCTTTGGAAAAAAGTGCTTTTGCTGTCGGTCGAAGGAAGCAGTGGCGAAAAGATGGAGGGCATCCAAGGCATTCCCATGAGCCAGGGCTCGACGGTGTCGGTGTAGCTGATCAGAGGAAGCCTCAGACGCCGAGCCAGGACCACGGGGACCCTCATGAAAAAGGTGTAATCGACGACTACGGCATCCATCTTGAGGCTTTCCAGGCGGTCCATCGTTCCTTCGTTTCCAACAAAAATGTCCCTAGCGTGAGCGTCGTTGAATCTGACCATCTCCTTGAACACGTGCTTTGTGTCCAGGTTGTGGATCAACAGGTTCATGTTCATCTTTATCGCTTCCTCCTCCATGATGAATTTCTGGCCCGAATTATTTCCATAACTGAAACAAATTGCGAACGATCTCATTCGACAAAATGTCGTTAATATTATAAATATATAAATATATTATAAAATATATATCATTATTATATAATATTACCGGGTTATCGTAATACTATATATACGCAATACCATAATATTATGTTATTATTATGTAATATTACCAGGTTATCGTAATACTACATTATCATTATCGTTGGGTTTCGAACTCTGCTTCGACTGGCCCCTCCCGAAAACTAAACGACCCATCAAAAGACACGAATCTAAACGTCCTAAAAAAATCAAAACGAATCCAATCTTACGAACCCGAACCCAAATAATTACTTTTTAAAAAACCATCCACCGAACAAGTCTCACAAATGATAGACGATGTTGGCACTGTCTGAGGAAGGCTCGGTCCACTCTTTCGGAAGTCTGTAGCCCCAATGAACGAGCATGTGGACCTCGTGGTTTCTCTTCAAAAGTTCCTGGCCGATGTAATAAAACGAGAAGACGTGACTGCTGGCAGGAATCGGAAAGAGGAGCAATTTGTAACTCCGGCAAACGGAAACTGCCGTGCACAGCACCAGTGCCAACTTCAAGAACATTTTGACGATTCTGATTATAACTGATTTTAAATCTTGAAAATCTTGAACTCTCTTAGAGGGCTGCACGATTGTCTGAGACGGACTTAAATAAACTACTCTTTAATATTGGACCCTGGATGGATGTTGTAATGTCCCAATTAATAACAGATCTTTGAACAGAACTGTTTTGTGTCATGCCTTGGCTGAAATGTGATTAAATGCATATTTTCAAATAATATCAAACATTTTAAAGATATTGTCTATGCTAAAACCAGAGAACACGTTAAGGCTTTCTTTAAGATTATTAAACAAAGACGAATGAATATCATATTTGCGATGAAAATATATTACCCTCAACAAATATGTCTCCAGTCATGCGTTATAAAAACTTCAATGATTAGGTTCGGCCTCTGTCAGTTTTCTTAAAATACTCGTACACAAATTAACAGGTAGCTGGAAGCTATTGTCCTGGTAACTCTACATAACTGGCAAGTAAAGCTGTCAGACATTAAGGCGAGCTGAAAAAGAAGGCTCTGAAGAACATTCTGAAATTAATATTATTTCCTTTCGTTGCATCAAAAGTTATTCAAACACTTTAAATTATACAGAAATTATACTCGAATATGAAAACGAAGACAAGCATAAACAAGGACTTGGACTTGGACTTTGCCTAGTTACGATACGAGGAAACACAAACTGACAGAAGTGAAAATTCACCTCAAAAAAAATTGTTAAGACTTTCTGCAAATGAAATAAAATAAAAATATATTTCAATCACTTACGTAATCGACGATGCAAATTATCATGCGAATCATTTTTGTTCGAAATCAATTGTTAGAAGATCTTGAACTTGTAGTTTTCTGTTTCAAACTTAATGAATGATAATGATGATGAAGAAACCAGAAATAAAATATGATGATAAAGTAAAATCAAAACATGATTTTAATGGCATTGGTTTTAACGAATCTTCGAGATCACTTGAGCAACTCTTCTTGAAGTGTGGTGGAACTTGATGTTCTAACTAAATTGCTCTTTATGTAGTTTTAACGGAAACGTAAGACTTGTACAGTAATATTGCGACATATCTTAATAAACCAAGGAAACGAGACATTAAAATAATTTGCAAATTTAAATTTATAAATATATATATTTAAAATTTATAACGACTCTTGGGTCTTTTGCACGAATATCTCAGTGGTTTTACACAGACATTAGTCTACTTAACCCACTACAAATTAATGTTGTGTTATGTTATCTTCGTTCGAAAGGCAGAAATCTTTCCAATCTCCATTTTGAACCGGCTTTTTGACCGGAAAAAGTGATCAGTCATTAAAACCAACAAACTTCAAGCAATAAGTAGTTGTTCTTATCAATTTAATTTCTTTATTAAATTTAGACGTCCGTAGACGAATCTCTTCGTTGCTTTGTATAGATAACACAGCAACATCGCTTTTAATACGATCAACGCTATGACAACGAATTCAAAGAGAAATAGCACATCCAGGCACAAATATTGCCAGATGCTCAAATGGTTTCCAGCTGGTACGAGATGGTCTCCACCGAAGCGGATGACATGCTCAATCCAGAATGCTGCTCTCTGACCTGGAGAGTCAGGTCTGCTTCTGAAAATCTCTGAGGCCTTCAATATTCTCTCCTTGTAGGAAGGATCTCGGATGACCTGAAATAATATTATCTAGTAATTTAGATGAATTATGTGTTGAAATATTTTTGTTAATTGTTCTAAAACTATGTTATGTGGTTCTGGGGCACTCGGAAGTTGGTGAGAAGTTGCAGCGAATGGCTTGTCGTGGTTGTCGAAGTTGTCGATCGAAACTTTGTTGTAGAAAAACTGTAAAGTTCCGTAATTGCTTAAAGTTGACAGTTATATTCGGTTGTTTATTAAACTATTAACTATTGTTTCCGTTTACTACCATTTTCAATATTATGTCCAGTGATTTTTAGCTTTCCATATCAGTGCCTAGCCCTTAAATTGATCAATTTTGTTGAATATGGAAATGCATCCAGCTTACTTTTGACCTACCAGGCTTTAATTAACAACTTAGACTCACTTTCTGAATGAGAGCGACTAATTTCTCCTCTTCCAAGATTCGAAAATCAACCTCTTCTCCGTATCCTCTCTCGACAATTCTTCTCGCATTTCTCGGTTGATCCGCCAACAGATGGACGCACAACATCGGAACACCGTAGTAAACAGATTCGAACTGGCCGTTGTTGCCCGAGTGGGTTATGAAGAGCTTCACAGAAGAATGGCCAAGGAGTTCCTTCTGTGCCAACCATTTGACGATTTTGACGTTCTTAGGAATCGACACGTTGAGATAATTGTCGAATCTCCAGATGAACCGATACTGAGGCAACCTGCCGAACGCTTGGAGGATGATGTTAGAGAGACGTTCAGGATACTTCGGCGTCATAGTTCCAAAGGAAACAACAACAGTTCCAACATTTTCTGCTCCGTCTCCAAAATCACTTTCTATGAAATCCAGATAATCTTGAGGAAGCGAGGATGGTTTAGAGTCACGCAATGCTTCGGTAGTCAGTCCTCCAACCAGTATGACGTTTGAAGTGCACGGCCGAACAGGATCAAGGACGGGATCTTCTGGAATGAGAAACAGTGCTGACCTTGAAATAATTTCTTTCAAATCTTTAAACTCTCCGTATTGGCGGTATTTTGCGAGTATTTTGTCGCCCGGATCTCTAAAAGGTGGAATCAGATTACTAACAATTTCAATCAACAAATTGGCCGTCCTGCCGTAGAATGTGCTGGACTGTTTCTCAATCCCCATCAAGGGCGAATAGACAGAAGGCATCCAGGGCATTCTTACAAGCCAAGGTTCGACCACGTCGAAATAGGTAATTATGGGAAGTCTGAGTCTGTGTGCGACAAGAATTGGATGCCTAATAAAGAATGCGGTATCCACGATGGCAGCGTCAAAGTTCAACTTGTCCAAACGTTGCAATAGTTTGTCAGCTTCTATTAGCAGATCTCTTTCCAACATCACGTTGTAATCATTCATTTTTACCAAAAGATGATCCGGTCCCAGATTGTAGTCCATGATTTCCATCGTCAGGTCGCTCAATGCCTCGTCAGCGTTGAATTTTGGAACCGATTCGTTTCCGTACCTGGATTTTAAATTATATTTAATCGCATATATGCGACAAGAATAATTGTTTTCCTCTAAAAGAATTGCCAATTAACTTCATATTTCAGACAAAGTTGAGTATTACTGGGTACACTATCCTTGATACTTCGAAAGTGTCAAATTGTATACTAAGTATTGCAGTTATGGTCGTTTTCGTAGCCCACCTTGCACTGCCAGGGATCGCCCTTGGGAAAGGCTACTTAAATGGTTGGGAGGGATTAGTATATACCCTCACGTCAGATAGCAAAACATCAGGTACTCTGACACTCGGTTAAATGAAATATTACAAACAAACTCACAAGTGCAAGAACATCTTCCCGTCTTTCTTGGCCTCCTCCAGCCATGGCTGAGGTATCTGGGCACTCCAATGCATCAGCAAATGAACTTCATGACCTCTACGAATCAACTCACGACCTATGAAATACTGCGAGTAGCCATGGCTTGCGGCGGGCATGGGTACGTGTAGGATTTTGTAGCAGGCAGAAGGTTCCAACAGCTGCCCCAGAAGGACGAGTGAAACAACCACGATTCTTGGTGGCATTTTTGAGCGAAACTGCAAACAAGTCCAGACAAAAAATGCAGACGGATTTGAAATGTTTTGGACCGATTTCTACTTTAAACAAATTATTTGTTTGCAATTGAATGAATCGATTTAAAATGCTATTCGTAAGATTCTAAAACCGACTTTAGGCGTCACAGACTCAACACTATTTCGAAGAACTTGCGTTCAATATCTTACGGACAAATTTACTTCCTTGAACTGTGTCATCCTGATCTTGGGGCACTTAAACCGCCTTCAAAGGTTCAAAGGTCGTGAAATATAAACAGATTGTTGCGCGTGGTTGTTTGTAAAGAAACATTTTTAATTGAAAAGGTCAATCCACTTCAACGATTCAATTTCTTATCAATTTGAACGTATTTTTAAAATTAACCAAAATAACTTCATAATGTTCAGGAAAGCAACTCAGTATTCTGTCACTTTTATTCAGAGGCTAGAGGAATATGTATGAACTTAAGAAATGCGTTTGAACTCCTGAAATCGAAAAGTATTATCAGTACAAGTTCCGCCAGTGAACGCTCGACTTGTGTTCACTTTGAAGCGGTTCTTCCAGACAAAACAAGACTGATTCGTCCCAAGAGGTACCCTGCCAAAACGGGTCAGGGATTCGAGGCCGATAATATTGACACTGGATTCAAGAGGAACAAGTGAATCTGAGTAAATTATGAGAAATCACCAGAACCTCCTGACAGGCGTAATAATTGGTTACGTCAACACTTGATTGATTGATTGCTTGCTTGCTTGATTGATTGATTGATTGATTGATTGATTGATTGATTGATTGATTGACTGCTTGATTGCTTGATTGATTGATTGATTGGAGAACGCTAAAACTGAGCTTTTCGACTCGCTTGGTCGATTTTAGGTCGTAGAGGACATTTTAGCGAGGCAAAATATTTTTGGGGGCAAAATATTTTCGGAAAATTTTATTAAAATTTATAATTCACTCGTGTCGTGTCGTTGATTATCAATTTTAATATTCAATAATTAGTTCAATTAGTTTATTTCATTAATTTGCGTTTGTTTGAGATTCATTCTTAAGTGAATTATTATTATTATTATTATTATTATCATCATCATCATCATCATCATTATTATTATTATTATTATTATTATTATTATTATTATTATTGTTATTATTATTATCATCATCATCATCATCATCGTCATCATAATCATTATTATTATTATTATTATTATTATCATCATCATCATCATCATCATCGTCGTCATCATCATCATCATTATTATTATTATTATTATTATCATCATCATCATCATTATTATTATTATTATTATTATTACTATTATTTATGTTATTTAGTTATGTTATGAGTTAGGCGCCTCTGACGCTATGCAAATGGCGCATTATAAATTAACTATTATTATTATTATTATTATTATTATTATTATTATTATTTATAAACTAATAATTATTGTTGTCATGATCGATTAGCGTGACTAACTCACAACGTGTCAAATGTTACCATAGTCACGTCTCCTGGGCAAACGCCTGTTAGTGGTCAAATGAATGTCAAGGTTGAACGGTGATGATGATGATGTTTAGGAAATAATAGCAACATTCGCTAAAACTCACATTTTTGAGAATAAATAAATAAATAAATAAATAGGAAAGCGAACTTGATTTTGAATCTTTGGATGTTTCTGTCCTCCTCAAATTTATCTTCACCATCTGTCATTCATCCTAAAATTGGGATCATTTGACAGATCACAAATTGCAAATTTTAAATTTAAAAAAAAAGTCAAAAACACACACGAAACACAATAATCCAAATATTTCAGAATTTACAAAAGTTCCATCAAAAAAATATTCACTGGACAGAAGCATTACCTGGATCACATCCACTTGATCAAGGCTCACCTTATTATCAAGGTGATACTACCACTACCGGTGTTCTTCACCGACAATAAATAAACATAAACAATGATTGCGCAATAATTTATTGTCATCGTCATCAAGCCGAAGTCAGGGGGTTGACTCAAAATAGACAATGCGTGACAAAAATATATCTGATGTTGTTGAAGGAAAATTTCAATCTTGTTTTATAAAGAAAAGCGTGTTGGAAAGTGACTGGCATACTTGGAGATGGTTACGTAATCTATCTAATTAGCATACAACTAATTTGCATAATTGATTACGCACGGTATTACGCTAAAGACTAGTTAAAGGTAAATTCAACCTTTTAGAGTAAACAGTCAGAAAGATTCATCGACAGATAGCTCTTTAATCAATATCTCAAGTTACGCAATCACTGTAAAACAAGGCCGCGTCATCTACTTTCGATGTCTTCCGCTGTTCGTGGGAGTCTCTGAGACCTTCCATGGCAAGAGAATGTTTATCCAGCGAACAACAGTCCACCTTGGTGTTAGATCCAATTAGGTTGGGATGTGAGCTGAACAAAAATTATCTTAAAATCGTTAAATGGTGAGATCTACAGTTCAACTTGAAAGGATGGCAAAGAGTTTGTACATTGGCAGTGCCACAGACGTCGAGATCAATATCGCGGCATATTATTGGAAAATTGGATATCTCTGGGATCTGAATATCGCTAAACTAACAGAATAAGCGATATTGTTCTCCAACTTGGCACGTCCGGGGGGGGGGGTGTACCTACCTCCGTAATCCGCGGGAGTCAAATGGTCGAACAGTCAGAACTGAAACTGTAAGGCCGATTGCAAAGTGACGAATAAAAACATTGTAAAACAAACAAAAAGTAACCTTTGTATGTCCGTAACGATTGAATACAAAAAAAAAATAATTATAAGTTTTAAAGACAAAAAATAATTACATTTAAAACTCCATTTAAATGTCTAACCGAGTTAGAACAAACTTATTACGATCAAATCGATATCGGAGGAGATGTAAACAACTCAACCATACTTGGAGAAGTTCAAATCAAGAAGCAGTGACCACAATACCCTCTCATAAACCACACCCGAACATCCGGTGGATTAAGTGAACGCTAGCCGAGCCACGGGCCAAAAGCCCGCTCGCTGGCGGCAGTCCTTGGCTTCTGCCCGTGGCTTTTCCATGTCCCGTTCAAGTCCAGTTTGGCAGCCAGTAACTTGTGCTTGGAATTAAGTGGGATTTCTTAATTGGTTTTTAATTAGTTGAACTCTTCTTGTGAAGTTTAAATCATTTAGCGTGGTTGTTTTGAAAGGCTTACGAAGCCTCGGATCTCGTGGGACAATTAGATCGCTAAATTCAAATCAAAATTTTATGAACAAAGCCGAGTTGATCAACGCCCTTTGCTTTGTTCGGCGAACGAAACTCCTGCGAGAGGATTTTGAACCTGAAATTCCCAGGAGAAGTCTTTTTTCTCTGCTCAAATTTCAATCAAGGAATCGAATTGTTGACAAGGTTTACTCGTCAAAGTTTTTTTTTTTCATCTTTTCCATTCATTTGCATGTTGTTAAAGTTTGTATGAATTGTATTAACCACGATAACTATTATCGAACAACGACAATCGTAGAATTTGAAGCCAAGTGCTCGCGCAGGCCTTATTGGGTAAGACTTAGTGTTATTTAGTGCAAAATAGCCTCCAAAATTGTTAACGAATCAACTATTAATAACGTTAAATGGCTTATCATGTCTGATAGATCCGGCCACTCGAAGATTATTGTTATCAATCTCTGCCGACCTGTTGCCCTCGGGTTAGACTTGCAAGGCCTTGGTTACTTGTCCGAATCCAAACAAGATCCTGCATCGAGTTTAGAACCTTTGCCCGAAGACCCCCAAGAAAGATCAAAGAAAGTTTCCTCCGATAGACGAACTGCTGTGCAGCTCAAAAGTCCCATTATCAATTATATGTTATTGATTATAAATAATGAGCCCTCATTTACCTCTTACTCCATTCTTTCATTGCCGAATTGGAGGTAATCGACTGGATTCGACCTCAGAGTTCATGCCTCAGGTTGCCAGGTCTTCCAGGTCGAGTTGCAGAAGATTTTCTTATCGAAACGAGGAATACTTCAATGAATGTTTAATTAAATCTCAAGAGATGCTGAGGATGATGGAGATTCGAATTACCGACGCAGCGTGACAATTATTGAGCCTACCTAGGAGCGATAGGTATCAACTTTACAGTTCGTTTACTGCTTTAAAAATGTTCAGGAGACATTAACATTAATGTTGTTAATTGTTAATGCGTTCTTCGACAAGTTATTGGATCACAAAGTGCAGGTGTAATGCCAAGAAAGAAAATTTTTTACTTTAAATTTTGTTGGACGTCGTTCGTAACCGAGGCTTGAGGAGAGCACGTGGTGCTTAACATTTCAAGTTTTAGGATCCTGTCGACTTTGGTTTAAACGGACTGCCTACAATTTGAGCGATTTGTGGTCTGAATTTTATTAAATTATTATATTGTATTGTAAGTAATACTTTTCAGATTTTGGAAGCCAAGCATATCTAGTCTGTGCAAAGAGCTGGCAACGTTTTACAAAGATTACAGAATAAAAATTTTTACTACTTTGTTATAAATTACTTATTATTTTATTACTTGTTACAAATTACTGAGATTACAAAGTCTTTACAGTGAAACTTTACGTGATTGCAATGTCTTTCGGTGTTTCGATTTGCTGCGTCAATCTGTTGCAGAATTTGGACAACAAACGTGATCAACAAGTGAATGGGTTTTCATGTATCAACTTAATTGCTCTACGAAAGTTTCGTAACTGCGCGCAGGGGAAACAAGTTCATAAGGAGTCTTCATCTCCGACAAATGCATCTCTCACGATCAAAGGATTCTCGAGAGTTTTGCAGAAGTGCAAAGATTGTGTGAAAAGGAATTGCAAATCAATGAACTGAGACCGACTCGATCATCGCTGCAAAGAGTTTTGAAGTGTAAGGGGTCGCTTGCCCCTGAAAATATTGCTTGAGGCGAACAACCTAGATTCCCATTCGATGTCGTCTTGTTGTCCGCAAATCGGGGTTGACTTTTATTCGTAAATGGTCAGACTTTAATCGAATCTACAGGGGTCTCTGCCCTTTCAATGACGACCACAATTTCGAATCAAGAAGTAAGTACAGCTCTCAGAAGATGTGCGTCTGCTGTCAACTGCGAACATAACATCAGCTTAAATTGTCCACCATGATCCAGTCGATAAAGCTTTGATGGAACTTGAACTTGTTTGAACTTTTGGAAGTCTGACAGACGCTGCACTTAATCGGGCCTAGGAGCCATCGAGCATCGTCGAGTTCTAGGACTCTCCAATCACTGGAGCGTGGCCTAAGATCATCCACCCGGAAAGATCAATGATGCGACCAGTCTAAAAGTGACTGTTGTCGATGCGATTTCAAAGCAGAAAATAATATCAGAGATTAATTCATCTCTCCGAAGAATATCCGGAGTTCTTTGAGGCGCAAGAAATTGTGAGCCTGCTTATTAGAAACTTACAGATAAAGTAGAAGATTTATTGCACGTTCATCTTGTTTCGAAGTCAATCTGAAATATTTAAAAGCGCTCAATCCATCTATTTTATTCGACTAAAGTCCGTTGCTTGACTGAGATGATTTGGATAAATCTGCCTATCCACAAATCGCTTTCAAGCTAAAGAGAGTGAGAGTGAGAGAGAGAGAGAGAGAAAAGAAGCATGATTTAAAATAAAAAATCTGTTGATTGGTTCTTCCAAATCATTGACCATTCAAAACTAAGTTGGCGAAGATCCATTGACGCTGTGGATACGCACAACGTTACAACGTTTTGAGGCGATCACGAACTGCGTCCACAAAAAGTGGAGGGAAATATTTTAACAACGTGTGGTTAAATATATCGCTTCTAAACAATCACACCTGGTAATTTGAATATTAACAATCACAAAGAAACAGATGAGTAGCGGTTAAAACTCGAACATTCTTTCGATAAAATGTCTCTAATCTTCAATTTCAATCTGTCCATAAGTTCGGGTACCTACGAGTTTGAGACTTTAGCGAGCTGAGCTTTTACTGATCTTCTTATGTTACGACATCATTTCCCGGCACTAAAATATTCTCCTCAAGTCAAGTCAAAACAACACGTAATAGCACCACCAATGTTTGTCCACCTGCTATCGGCATTCAATTATCAGTGTCATTACCGTCAGATCCACTGTCACAACTCTAACCTCATCCAGGCAGTGATTCTATCTCAGTGTTAGATTCGAGGTCGTTGTGCAAGAATCTATCACATTCAAATTACAACAATATCATAGACGAAAATATGCCCACATTCATTAATGTCCTGAGTAATTCGGCACTCAAAATACTTGTGACGTAAGCGTGACACGATCCAGCCAATACTGGCGCATCACAGGAAACTCTTGGCTAGGCCCTAGCGAGGAGGAGCCCAGCCAATGGCATGCTTCCGGCCGGGATATATAAAAGGACGATAAAGCCCGGGGTAGAAATGAATTTCATGTTGTTGTCGGTCGTCGAACAAAGGAAGTAGTGCATTTTACACTGAAATTGGGATCCGGGATGGATATAGATGTCTCTAACCCAGTGCACCTACAAGTCTTGCGAGATCTGGCATCGTATGGGGTCCACATTCCGTGTGGATTGCTGAGGAATGGAAAAGACGAGAAGAAGAAACTGGTCCAGATATTCACACCGAAAAAGACTAAAACCGCCTACAATGCCGTGAGTGATTTCGATTTTCGTTAAAAGCGAGATGACTATGATGAGAGCGATAATGCGTTTGCAACTCCGATTCTAACAACGACCCTCCCATACAGCTGCACAACAATTACAAACACATTACTATTATCATTAAGGATTACTGTCGCAAAAGTTTTTATTTTGGTTTGGTTTGTTTTGTTTTGTCTACCTTCTTTTACCCGAGTTTGCGACGGACGTCCGTTGCGTAACGAGAATCGACACATGGTTGACACGACATGACATGAAATACCGGCTAATAGTAGACCTCGACAATCTCTTGTCAAGCTCAGAGGTTTCGTAATCTTAGGAGGTGCCTCAGTACCAAGTACCAGCACGAATAGAATATTGCACGATTGACAACAGCAGCAGCAGCTCGCCATTATCTTGAAAATAACGAGCAGTCAGGCGAGCCCAGCATCATTTTGAACTCCGCTATGATAAACTAGTCAAAGGGTTAACTCGATTGATGACCTAACCTCCCACCGGACGTATCGCATCGGTCATGCCGGTAACGAGTCACGGAAAGTCGGATTTCAAACTTCAGTGTGACTTGATGGAAAAGTGTCGACTTTTGGAGCAAACGTGAAGAATTCTGTGTTTGGATTTACGGCCTGTGTTTATCAACGCATCGTCGTCATCCATGTCAGGCTTATCACGCTATCTACGCTTGGAAGAGATTCTGGATCGTTGTTTACGTTTGCTGGATGCGACCATTGGTCCACCTTCACTTTGATATGATTTTTGCATTTATTTTTGGCGGTCTATGCAAATGAGGGGCACCATGCTGCAAGCAAATGTGATGTAATAGATGTAATAATAGTAATAATAATAATAATAATAATAATAAATTTGCTTTTTGTATTGAGTGCATTCCCTATAAGCTCTCTGCCTACGATTTAGAAAACAAGGTTCAGCGAAACGAGCTTAACCTATGACCTTTAACCTTTCTACGTAAACAACTCACTAAACCCGAGGCCAGACTAGGTGTTAGCAAGACGATTAATGTCATCTGACTTTCTTAGAATGCTGGACGGATTCATTGGCCAAGTACAATCGGACTCTATTTCTAATGTGACCACTGATCGTTTGTCCCAAGTTAGATCACCCAGAGCGTCCAATTCTGATGCTAATGATGCTTGATTGTTTGTATCGTTCCTGCTTGGAATTTCTATGGGCTCGATGAAAAAGCATTGTTACAAAGCTGCTTAAGCTAAGCTGTTAGGGATTTTGTGATTATTCACGATATTTGCGATAATCCACGATGTTTACAATAAATAAATTAGTTAATAGCAAGCTGTTAAGACGTCAAGCCATTTGAATCTCTAGATTTGGGTTTGCGAAACCTTCCTGGCTAACATCCGGCCGTCGGATTGTGACCCCCCATCAAACAGGGCAAAAGGCGCCAGTGGTAATCTTGAGTCTATTATCATTATTCAATTCCATTACTCAAGAACAAGCATTGTTTTCATGAAATTAGTTTATTGACCTGCTCATCAATCATCTCATTACAACTTTCATAGCGAGTTCTTAAGGAGCCTGGTGACCTTATCATTTAAACTATCACCAAGGCTCCTTAATTATCACAGCGAATCAACAATTTTAAGCAAACAAATTGTCTGAAGACCTTTTTGTCAATAATTTTCTGATTCTTGCCCGTCGATTCCGGTAAGTTTTTTGTCCACGAACTCGGTTCAAACCCACACTGAACAAAGGATTGATTGGTCTGGCGACTTTGGTAGACCAACCGGTCGGTCCCTCTGTGATTAGCTGTTGACAGGTCCCACAACGCTGCTGTGTTTATATTTTTAGACTCTTCTGGACATAAATAGATCAATCAAAGTGCCCGTCTGGTTGCATGGTTTTCTTTAACCTCCAACTCATTATTGGATAAGGAATTTTCTCTCCCTAATTAAAGGGGCACACATCAGAGGGCCCGCTTCTAAATTTCGTTTTACCTCGCAATTAGGCGCCTATATTACGTAATGTTATCTAATTTAATCAGCAATTAAAATATGCCTCCACATATGTCCGCCCAGGCCAGCTAATGAAGCTCTGAATTATGCATAATCCTACTGGGTGGTCTCTATCTTCAGATCTTGATGGAGTCCGAGGTTAATACAGATCAATGTCGATAAGCGTGTTTTGTGTTTGATGTGATTTGCATTTTGGAGCGGCAGGCGATCGCTGTATGTTAATTGGGACTGCTAAATGGAAATAAGCTGGAAAATGCAACAAGGTTATGCCTTTGACGCATTGTAGCCGGCCCCTTTAGGACTTGTTCAACAAACGATGTATTTATATTCTTACAAATCGCCAAATGTGGCGCTGTGAAATATTTCAAGCAATTTGTGGTGTTTTGTACAAAACACCTCATTGTACATTCAGTACATCGCCTGTAAAGACAACTGTAACACTGAAACAATTGTTGTTTGAAGCAATGACTTCTGCCAGAGAGTTTTATGGCATTTTAAGAGGCACCGGAACATCGATTAGGGGGGCATAAAGTGGCCCCTTGCCTGGTTGGATGATCATTTTAGGCTTTCTGGAGGTCCCAGGGTAGCAATAAGCAGATTGTACCTCTATCCGTGTTCTTTAGATTTAGGTTGAAATGAAGAAGCTTTTGATTTGTTTTCAACTTAACTTGAACTGATTAGGACTGACTGGAGTTAATTGCAGTTGCTTGAAATGCTATTAACATTACTTTGGAGTCTACGGCATCACAGTCTGACATAGTCATCAGAGATGCTAACTTCAGAGAAATACAACATTTTATGTTACTCACCTGGACCGTAATTCTGTTACAACATTATTTCTTGTTTTTTATAAATTTATTTTTTATTTATTATAAATTTGTTATTTGAAATTTTATGGTTTTCGTCTGCAAAACAAAATTAATTACATGAATAAATATTTAACAAGTTTCTGATAAATTTGAAAAATCTTTACAAAATGCCAAACATTGGAGCCACGAAACAGTCTTTCCAATCCTGTTCTTTATGGCTCGCTAATGTCCATCGTGGGAGTTTCCCAAGCATTTCCAGGACATAAATCCTCCATCTTTGAACAGCGGGACTGTTGCTTCTGATTGATTTGTTGGTCTTTGAGGGATTGATCGAAGCCGATACTCTCTTTGATCACGGGAAATCTGCTTGTCCTGCATCCTTTTACTCTAGAATGAGTCCACGTGGTCGAACACCGATGGACATTCGACATTGTAACCTTTGTGTAGGAGTTTATTTTTCATTTGAGAGGGCTTTAATGTACTTAGTAAACCTTCTAAGTTGAAGTGACAAAGGTTTAGTGGTGTTTTAAGGTCATTTCCATCCCAGGTGTTCTAGGACTTCTAGGTTGTCTGGATTGGACGTTCGATGCCCAACTTTGCGGTATTCATAACCACAATTCACGGTCGTTCTCGAGTTTACAAATGCACATTAGTCACGGGGAAAAATCAGTCCGATTGCAGCAGAAATGCGCCCATGAAATCCAACGTTATCGTTGGCACCTTCACGGTCTGTTGACCACTACGTCGACACTAATTAAATTTAACCTCCTTTCAAAGGCCAGGATTTATTTCCAGGACTGAATGTATTTCTATTTTCAGAACAACAGACAGAATCCGGATAGCAGAATATTTGGACTCGACTTGACGGAAGTTCCGATGGTCTTTACGGCAGAGTTTGGACTGGTGCCAAAGTGAGACTTCAGTCGTCAATAATTTATTATTTCAAATATCGATTGAACAACAGCCCTGCACTCCACAATGCACATCGTTCACCGAAGCTGACATGTGAAGACATTCAGCAGGTGATCGGAGAATGCCAAACGAGTGTGCGCATGTTCAATGTAATCTTATCACCTGCTTTTCAGCTAGCCTAACCTAGACTCTGTGACATGATTTCAAGCATTCAACCGACCATTGTTTTGAGTTTAAATGCAACTTCTTCAGATTCCTACACGACTCGTTCCAAATCCTTGAGAAGCACCTGAAGGTCAAAGGGCTTTTCAGGCAGCCCGGATCCCGGGACAGGATCAGAAGGCTGCAGGTCTGTTTCCAAATTTACACCGACGATAAGTTGTGTTGGAGTTAGAACATAGTCAATCAGTTGCAATGCCTGAAAGGAAAGATTTAGGGAGTTGTATGGTTGACATTAGCGGGCGTGCATCATGTCATGTCATGTCATGTCATGTCATGCTTAGGACGGATAACTCTGCTGGATTTCTGTCAAGAGCTTGTAATTCAACGTCTAATCAGGCGTCATGTCAGGTGGAATGTCATGATTGATTCTTCAACAATTTATTTCTTTAGGACGGGAGTATTTTAAAATTAATTAATTTTAAGGCTTATTGAATAAAAACATAAAAAAAGTATTATTGGAATTATTAATTAGAATTAGTATTATTATTATTATTATTATTTATATAAATGACACCATTGTTGTTGAATCACTAGCGGGCTTAGAACATCAGATTGACATCTTGAATCAGCAAAATGTTAAAAATTATTATGTTGTTATTATTATTATTGTTATTATTATTATTATTATTATTATTGTTATTATTATTATTATTATTATTATTATTAATCTTCATAAAAAGTGTTTGTAAAATTCCAATTCGACAGAAACAGTGTCGATGTAATCTATTCGGCTGCAAATTAAGTCTTAAGGAAATGCTATAATTAATAAATGCCTGGCATCTCAAATCTAAGCAGCCATCATCGTCGTCGTCATCATCATCATCATCATCATCATCATCATCATCATCATCATCATCATCATCATCATCATCATCATCATCATCATCATCATCATCATCATCATCATCATCATCATCATCATC
>MPNW01000928.1:2500-21905 GCA_011800805.1 Hirudo medicinalis
AATCAAATCGCTGAAGTGTGACGTACCTAGTCTGGCGTGACCGTAAGACAAGACGCAACCGTCCAATCCTCCAACCACGGCATGTATGGCCTCTGGCAGGGCGGCCATGCATGAACTCATCTGGGGTTCCGCTTCAGTGATTACGCTATCGTACAGGAACATTTTGGGAGCATGCGGTGGTCTCTGAAGGGCTGAGACGGCCCCCGAGCCCAGGCTCCCGGAAAGAAGGTCGACCAGAGTCACGTGACGTTTAAATGGGTCAACACTCAAGCACGACTGCTGGCCGGCATCCGTCGGGCTTATTTTCAATATCACCTTGACCTTCATGGACAGAGAGTGAATAAGTGAGTGAGTGAGTGAGTGAGTGAGTGAGTGAGTGAGTGAGTGAGTGAGTGAGTGAGTGAGTGAGTGAGTGAGTGAGCTAGTGAGAGAATGAGCAAACAATCTCAAGCTAAAAGTCCTCCTACCTTGCCGAAAGTATTGGTCGGGCGAAGGAAGCCATCCGGAAAGCCTGGAGGAGCCAAGCCAATGAGCCGTGAAAAATTAGTGCTAAACGGCGCGGATGCAGTGACCGTCACGTTCGACTGACGATGAAGAAAATGCTGCTGCTGCTGCTGCTGTTGATGATGATGGTGATGATTTTGTTGCTGGGGAAGAGGATGGTAACCTTGGTTTTCCACGGGCTTTCTTTTCGCTTGGGTGGATCTTGAGGGCGACCTAGTTTCGTGGTCAAAAGATGATTTGCTGGTTGAAATTGGGTCAATCTCAATTGGTGGGAGGAGATTAAGACGAAAAGGTCGGTGTTGACGTCGTCCGTCAACAAATCATTAACATAATTTACCCTAATGACATGCATCTCATTACTTGATGATATAATCATTGGATATCGAAAACATTTAAGAGCTTATTGTTGAAATTAATATGATGACGATGACGATGAAGCTGGTGGCGGTTTTGATAATGATGACGACAACAACAACAACAGCAACAACAAAAACAACAGCACAGCGATAACAACTTCAAGAGCTGCAGGGCAGGAGTGGACATAGCGGCCGTTACGACAGGCGGCGGCGGTGGTAGCGGCATGTGGACGACTGATCCGCAGTTCCTAGAGGAGGACTTCAACATCTGTCGAGGAGTCACGCTCGACGAAGAGACCGAGGACTGGAATTAATTTAAATTTTAATTATAATTAGACGTCATGAATATTAATGAGCCAGTAATTTATCATTTGCATCGCCATCGTCGTCGTCCTCATCATAATCATCACGTTAACGCGTGGTCTCCCATCACGACCTCCAATCGCATGTCACATGGTTTTCGAGAAGCGAAAGCGAAACCTTCTGGTATTTCTTGAGACCGAACCGAGACATGGTGGGAGTCCTCGAACCGACCGGAAATTCCGACTTTCGGTTTCTATCTGGAGGATCAGCCTCCATGTCCGAATGTGACCTCGGCTTGATGACGTATCTGATAAGAATAACGATGACGATGATGATGATGACGACGATAATGACGATCACAATGATGATGAGGACACAATGGGTGGTTCGAACCTCTTGCCACTGGGTCCAGAACATCCGTGACCGGAAGCGGCATCCATCCTGGCAACCTCCATGTTAAACAAGATGGCCGCCCACCACACCGTTATGGCGACAAGTGAGGCTGAAAATGGCGGGAAGGGATTTATGACGTCATTTCCTGTGAAGAACATCAGCACATTGTGATTGATGCCGTCGGTGATTATTATTACGTTTACCGAGCGTGCACGATGAATTTAGGTGAATTACTCGGTGAATTTCGCGCATTTTGTTGGAAAAAGGAAAACAAATAAAAACAAATCCGAGTAGCGTATGTCAATTATTGCTGATTATTATTATTATTATTATTATTATTATTATTACTTTGTGTGCTTTATTTTTACAAAAGAATCCTTTTACTTCAAACTCATCTCAAGATGTAATTCCATTAAGCACCCAAAGGAGATCCCCAAAGTGGAATAAATCCTCATAATTATTTCCACCACTTGCTTTGAACACCACTTTGTTTTTCCGCCACTGCAGGCTCTCGGGCTGCTCCTGTGGCACCACCACAACATCGACATGGCCATCGCAGACTTGAGGAACTTCGCCCAAACTCCTGACGACTGGACTTCGGAGGAAAGGATGGTTTTCGAGCAGGCGTTGAGTCGCTTTGGAAAGAACTTCAACAAAATACACGACCTGGTTTGTGGGACAGAAAGACTGATCGATGAACGATGATTGACATCGGAGAGATGATTGACATCGGAGCGATGATTGACTTCGACGAACGATGATAGGTCGAACGGACAGAGGATCGGACGGACGATCGAACGGCTGGAACGTGTCGCTAGATGGTCGGGTGGGGTCGATGGACGAATGGATGGGTAGATGAATCGGTGATGCGCGACGAACAAATTAGAAATCGCAAATCTCTTAAACAGATGCCTGACAAAAGTGTGGGAAGTCTCGTCAAGTATTATTATTCGTGGAAAAAGTCCAAGAAGCCTTTGTGTCCTGCCAACAAGAACGTCTCCACTCATTCTGAGTAAGATTTTTATTATTTTTGGTGATAATTTATTTTGTTATTATTATTATTATTATTATTACTATTATTGTTGTTGCTGTTGTTAATTACTTATATTAGTTTTATTAGTCAGATTAATGGAGAATTCTTAAAATGACCTTGACATTGTCTAAATTCTGATCTAGCTTTGTTTTTTGACTACCAACTACCATTTTTGATTGTGCTTATTGAATGATTATTGAGTGAATATCAAAATGATTTTCAATCTGAGGGTTCGTTATTTTATAAATATATTCTTGTATTTAAGTCAACTTAGAAAATAATAATTCAGTTTTTAAATCTTTAAAATCAGAGATCCGACGACCGCTTACTTTGACAACGACTTCCAATGTCTTCAGGTCAGGACTGAAATCAAACTCATTAAAATGCATTCATTCACTCAAACTTACATTGGTTCATTCATTCGTGCATACATTCATCCACAGATCTTCTCATTCAAATAAATAAATGATGACTTTTAAATTTACTCCCATGCAGTCATTAATTGATTGATTGATTGATTGATTGATTGATTGATTGATTGATTGATTGATTAATTGAATTGATTCAATCGATTAGGAAGACCAGGGTAGAAGGAAGAGCATGGAGTCCTGGATGAGTTTGAGGCTTAGGGCTCGGAGCAGGGTCCCCTACGACCTTCACCTGGACTGCAGGGACCTCAAACTGATCGCCAGAGGATACTCGGACCACATGATGAGGCAGCTCGAGACCGAACTCGTCGGCTACAAAGGAAAGGTGTCATTTTCACCCTCTTTAACTCACGAACCCCCGAAACAAAATCCACGTAATGGGTTTGGTTATTTCTTGTGTCTCGTCTTCTCACCTTTGAGAGGCCGTGCCTCTCTGGCACAAGTCGTACTTGCCATTTGTGGCTCCAACGAGTTACCACATCGACTGGCACCACATTGGAACCGGGTTCGGGAAGAACATCTTTCGGACGCGCTGCGGAGTTTGCCCTTAATTAATTAAATGATTTTAAAACAACGACAAGTTAATTCACGACATTTTATCATCTATTGTTAATAAATTAATCAAAATGTCCTGTTATTAGAAATAAAATAACATTGGTAATAAGTTAATTTATAATATATTTTTTTATTAAATTAAATTATTACAATCACTACAGGTAACTTGCAACAAGGAAGTCCTCCAGACCATGAAGAACAACCTTTCTGATGGCATCGGCCAATTTAAAAGGCCTCAGGTGAGTCGATTTCATTGGTCGGACTGATTGGCTCGAATCACCTGGATTGAATTTGAATTTCTAATTAATTAAACATCCAATTAAATCCCATCAAATTTATTTTGTTGTCTTCAAATGAAGTCGAATAAAATTGAATTCTGTTTGTATTTTTGTATTTGCGTTCGGCCGATCTTGTGAGTGCCTCGTGCGTCCGAACGGGATGCCAAGCACTTTTTTAACCGATCTACCGTTTATATGGCGCCCCTGCCCGAGGGTGCCCCCCTGGCAGTGCAGGCTTGGTCGCGAATCGCAAAAGTTAAAATTTATAAAAATATTATTATTATTATTATTATTAGTAGTAGTAGTAGTAGTAGTAGTAGTAGTAGTGGTAGTAGTGGTAGTAGTGGTAGTGGTAGTAGTAGTAATGATAGTGGTAGTAGTAGTAGTGGTAGTGGTAGTAGTGGTAGTACTATTAGTATTGTTGTTATCATAATTACCAACTACGGGTGCTGATCAAGAAATTAGCATAATTTCTGCACATCCATTTGTCGAGTGGGACTTGATTTCACTTTCGCCAGGCCACCAGGCAGACGACTCGGCACAATTATTAATCGACGACCAAACGAAACTGTTATTTTGAAACCTCCTCGCTTCACTATAATTGAATGTTTCATGCTGACTTCCGTGAGCTCCTTCCTGCCCTGAGCGAGCAGATGGGCTGGCTAATTGTGTCTTTAGCTGGTGTTGTTGTTAATATCGAAATAATAATAATAATAATAACAACAACAATATTAATAATAACAGCAATAGTAATTATAACAGCCATCATGACAATATTGATGACGACCCTGTCGTTAACGAACGTGCATTTTAGAAATTCATTCGACAAGGGTCTTGATTGACATTTGTAACATTTGTTTACGCTATTTCGTTATTAAAAATAGTACCAAGGAAATTTGGAACTCTTATCAGCCAATCACTTTCACTTACTAGCTTGTTGATATTCAATCAGTTATGTTGTTGTTCGTTGTTATTATTATAGGGTCATTGACTGTCCCCATTTATTAATTATTATTCTTGTTAATTATCACTCGATCAGTGTTATTAGTCATTTATTTCTCATTGGTTAATCAACTAACTACTTTCACTTTTCTCATCAGCTTCCTTCACAACAAGACGTCAGCTCCAAGTGGTCAAACACTGAACTTCTTCTGGCCATGCAAGGTATTTGTGTTTGTATTTGTGTTTGTTTTGGTATTTATGTTTGTATTTGTGTTTGTATTTATGTTTGTGTTTGTATTTATGTTTGTATTTGTGTTTATGTTTGTATTTGTGTTTATGTTTGTTTTTGTGTTTGTATTTATGTTTGTATTTGTGTTTGTGTTTGTATTTGTATTTGTGTTTGTATTTATGTTTGTGTTTGTATTTATGTTTTGTGTTTGTATTTGTTTTTGTATTTGTGTTTGAGTTTAAGTGGAAGTCTGTACAAAGTCACCATGATGTTATGCCCATCGTCCGCACGGCGATCTTTTGTCCTCAGCGACATCAATCACTCAAAATGACTCGAACGCTTACTTACAACCTTTCAATCTTCAAGTCACAGAGCATTCTTCTCTGCCCAATATCTTCTATTCTATGTCATTCATCTGCTGTCATCACTCAATTGATCCATCAAAAACCCACCTTAATTTTTTCGTAATCACCTTCATTCATCACTTTTCCAATCAATCAATAAATCAATCAATCAATCAATCCTTCCTCCATCCCGCCAAGGTCTGAGGTACTACGGCAAGGACTTCCGGTCGGTCAGCGAGATGTTGGGCAGCAAGTCCGAGCACCTGGTGAGGAACTTGTACTTCAACCATCGGATGGCGAGGTGTGCGTTCGAATCGACCGACCCCCCCAAGGAGGGCAAGTTGAAGAGTCCTGAGGATTGCAAGGTTAGGGACGACCGAGATATTGACTACTGATGATGATGACGATGACGACGACGATGACGGTGATGATGATGATGATGGCGGTTGTGATGATGATGACATTGGTGAAGCAATGGTGGAGGTTGTGATGCAGTCACATTGATAGATCTAATCACTAATGAGAACACAGTTTTAGCTTAGGAAAGTATTGAATAGAATGTCTGAAACTTGATCCACTCTTGGTTGGACAATTTTTTCCAATTTTTCCTCTCAGGTCAGTCAGCCCGATACTGGCAGGCTCGTCACCAACGTGGCCACAAACAAGTGAGTGTTGGTGCTGTTGCATGACTACGACTTGTTTATTTGTTATTACTCATTCATTATTATTTATTATAATTTGTTATTGTTTGTTAAAATCCCAGACTCCTGAGCATTTGATTCTTAGATGTTTAACACATTTCCACTGATTGCCTGACATCGCGGACGGACAGACTTTGTCCGCCTGTGTCGCACGCCTCAAAACAACGACACGACAATCACGACAATATTTCCCACTCGCAAGCCAAGAAATGCAACATCAACATTTTATGAGAATTCTTTTTCAAAATATTCCCGATCCGAGCGACAGAAGCACGCCAATTGAGTTTCTAAAGGAGTTGCTCGGAGTCGTTATATGCGAAGTTGACGACGATGATGATGATGATGATGATGGTGGTTGTGGTGATGATGACGACGATGATGGTGGTGGTGATGATGATGATGAGGATGATGGTGATGATGATGATGATGGTGGTGGTGATGATGATGATGGTGATGATAAAATCTTCTCAGGACTTTCCAAGGACAGGGGCACAAGAGCTTCCTCCAGCATTCGCAACTTTTTTACAAGGAGGCTGGTCGAGGGGTTGCAGAGAAGTGACGTGACACCCCCCCATGGAGATTTGGGGTGCTTTTGGATCCTCATTCTTAGTTGTAATTCTATGTTTGTATATTTCTGTTTGTCTGTTTTAATTAGTTTTGCTGTCATTCCCTTTAATCCTGTTTATCTGGAGATTATTATCGACTAACCGTATTTAATAACAATTATTATTATTATGTCGCATTCAATTATATTATGATATTATATTCGAAATACTAAGTCATTATTTTAAGTGATATTACAATAATATTGTTATTTTAGTGACTAATTATCTCGATTAGTGATTAGTCGTACCTCTGCAGTCTTAATGGAGTTCGAATCAGTTCACCATCAGCTGGCAGTTATGTTCTCTTATGCACGTTTGCTCCATTGTTTTGTTGTGGTTTTGTTGTTATGACGACGACGACGACGATGGTGATGATGATGATGATGATGATGCTAATTTATTTCTGATTGCTTTGTTTAGATTTATTTATTCTACACATTTCCTCGATTCTCGTGTCCCGAGAGACGTTCGTCGGTTTCATTGGAGTTTGTTTGTTCAGAAATCAAGTTCTTGAAGTCACGAGCTTGTATTTATTTATATGTATTTATTTCCGATGGTGTTTGTCCGACTTCACTCTGATGGAAATTATGATTGTTGTTGTTGTTATTGTTGCTGTTGCTGTTGTTGTTGCTGTTGCAGTTTTCATTTGGTCATCTTGTTTCGAGTGTGAATCTACACGAATTCGTCGTCACTGACCCCATTACTTCATTCTTAAGTACTAAGTACATTCTTAAGTACTAAGTACTTAACTCCTCCAAATGATGGTGGACGAATTAATAGGTACGTTGTTGCACTCTTGCAGTTGTCAACCAACCAGGACCTTGACCAAAACTCTCACATTAGGATTAAATTGTAATTAATTAGTCTAATTATTTAACTTGGATTAATTTTACTTCGTGAATTGATTTTAGGATATTTTTTAAAGAATATTCAAGTTAGTTAGTTAGGTCGTATGTTTGGAGCACTTCAACCGAGTTTAGGTGTGAGTGAGAGTGAGTGAGTGAGTGAGTGAGTGAGTGAGTGAGTGAGTGAGTGAGTGAGTGAGTAAAGAGCGGAACAAGAATAGGTAGGAGTTTTTAACTTAATCACCGTAACTTTATAAGCTTTGTAAGCCGTGAATAGTTTGGCTGGCCGGACTCGTGTGAATTACTGGTTCAGATGCTTGTTGCACACTGACTTGTAAACATGGGATGACTATTTATAGCTATCAAATGAAATTAATAATGACTTAATAACGAATTAATAATGGCAAACAAGCTAGCGATAAGTGACTTTCTAACGCCCCTCAAAGTGATGAAACCGAGTCAGCCTATTAGAAGACGGAATCCTCTTTCCGGAAAAACCTCGATAAAAATAAAACTTAGCTTTGATGAATACATTGTAATAAGCTGAAGGTCATTATTAATTGCGTCTCAATTAATTTGAGGCGATCAGTTCTCGTGGTTATTTGACCTCCTCTGGTCTCACTCAGTCAACGGTAATGCAACTTTTTTAGAAACCAGTTGACAAATTTCTTTAAAGAAAACATTTTGAAAAATAAAAACATTTATTTTAAATACCGAGGAAGTAGGTTATTGGGAAAGTTTGGAAGTAAAAGTGATTACTAGAAACTAATTGTCGTTTTGTTCCATGAATTCGCTTTGAAAGTGGCGTCCTCGTCATAACGTGCTATTTGGAGAGAATGGCCAAGAATGCCAATTGCACTTAACTGCACTCCTGCTGAGTTTGTTTTCAGGAAGTACAGGAATAAATAAATGAATAATCTATAATCGCTGAGAAATCCAAACCCTGGGAATCAAGTGCTTTTCCTTCTTGGAACCAATTCAAACCCAATGAAGAAACGAGCGCAAAGTTGGACAATCTTTGATGACAAGAACAACAACAACAACAGAACATCTATCGAAGTCATCTCAGGTGTGAATCTGCTCAATATGGACAAACCAAGAACTCATCTAATATTACCTGGAGGGCCTTCTTAATTCATATCACATACATGTACATCAATCTGATTAAAAGTCTGGACAAGTACACCAACCATCATCGTAGTCATCATCACAGTCATCATCGTAGTCATCATCACAGTCATCATCGTAGTCATCATCACAGTCATCATCACAGCCATCATCGTAGTCATCATCACAGTCATCTTCATTTACGTTGTTACAGTCATCATCACAGTCATCTTCATTTACGTTGTTACAGTCATCATCACAACAACAACAACAACAACAACAACAACAACAACAACAATAACGGCAACATTGCAACCAATTACACTGAATTACTTCTCAATTTTCTTTCCTTAAATTCATCTTTTTATGCAAGTTAAATTTTCCTCAGAGAAATTCTGTTCTATTTAGGTTACCAAGGCGACAGTTGCCTTGGAAGCGGTTGCTATGGAGATGATGACATCCCCGTGCAATGACGTCTAATTGCTTTGTCCTGTTGTGTCATGAGGGTTGTTCCACGAAGGAAGACACTGTTCCCTTGACCTTCACGGGCAACAATCGGGTGAACCTTCAACTTCTTCCGAGGAGAAATGTGCTGACAGGTTGAACCACTCACTCACCACTCTTTATTCTCATAAAAAGAAAATTCGATTTCATTGGCAAAATTTAGAAAATCATTACAAATCACTTTTAAGTCGTCGTTGAGATGATGACATCCTTTCATTGTAATAACCACTGAACTACTGACCAGTAGAAATCTCGGTTTTAACCTGATACTGATGATGATAATGGTGGTGGTGATGATGATGATGACGACGATGATGATGATAAGAGGGAAGGAAAATATCATCTGGAAACACGTTCATTGGTTGGACGTGACGCCTGGAGATCTGCTCCGTGCGTGACTCCAACCAACCAGGTTGTCACGCACCGACTTGGAAAAGAGGAGAAAGCAACTTAAAAATCCGCTGATTGCTTTCCTTTCCTTCTGCAATAGATCACGTTTCCAGATGTCATTCACTTTCCATCCATCCATCCACCCATCCATCCATCCATCCATCGACACAATTAAAATTGTGGATAGTAAATTTGTCCTGACGTCATAAATCTCCCCACATGAGGAGTGAGTGCAGGTATAAATAAGAATTTATTGAGAGAATTCATTAGCAACTTTCTTTTTGCTTCACGTGACTTCCAGGTGAAGTTTGAAGCACTTTTTGATTCAACTGTTCAGAAAATTCATGTAAAAATTCAAACATTCATTTCCTTACAAGGTTTAAGTTGAGTAATAATTCATAATTAACATCGATTTCTAAACTTAGCATTCAGTTTTGTGTTCGAGCCTAGCCAACTTTTAACATCTTTATCATCGTCATCATCATCGTCATCATCATCGTCATCATCATCGTCATCATCGTCATCATCGTCATCATCGTCATCGTCATCATCATACGGATTTATTTGTTAATTTGTTTAAAATGAATTATGTTATTAGCATAATAATATTTAGCTTAAAAGCTATAATAACAAACAACTCACAAGCAGTTCACACCACTGTCAGCAAATATCATTGTCATATTTTGAGCTGGAATTCTCTCAAAATTCCCAGTTGGTGTCTGCTAGGAAAAGCAGGATTGGATGAAGTCTGGAGGAGAGATGGTGAAGGATGGGGAGGGGGTTGCGTGCTGCAACCCCATAAGGGAAGCGTGATCGGATGGCATCAATTATCGAACGTTTTCTTCAGAATTCTCCAACCTTGTTTCAACCTTAATTACTCGGTCACACGTTCCCTGATGGATGCAAACTGCGCATATTTGCATGATTTTACGGCATTTTACTTTACGATTGTCTTTATTTCGAGTCGAATTCGAGGTGAGAATGCGAGAAATACAAAAGTCACGTCAACGTGAAAATCAACATCCACATTGAAGTCCTTCATTTATAACTTAAAAAATAATATTGTAAATAATATTATAATTACTAGGATGGGAGGCATGGCTCGGCTCTTCGAATAAGAAGCAGAGTGAGGTCTCAGGTGCTGGTCGGTGATGGGGTGTCACATTTCACCGTGGTCACTCGAACCTCGGAAACCTCGAGTCACGCACCAACACATGACTCACCATTCATTCAAGCGAATCTAGTGCTTTGTCGGATGAGGGGGTTTATTATTGTTATTATTTATTATTATTATTTATTATTTTATTATTTATTATTATTTATTATTTATTTATTGTTATTATTATCTTTATGTTTTTATTGATTTGTTTGCAACTATAATTAAATATTCACAAATCATTTATTCCTATAAATTGAAGTAATAATTTTTAAATTATTTAATCGCAAATAAATGAAAATTAACGACCTAAAACGACCAATATATTTCTTATATGAAATTCACCATTTTAGTACAAAAATAATAAAAAGAATTATTATTATTATTATTATTTATTAATTTTCAGTAAATATTTTAATAAATACTAATTCTTACAAGTCAACACTTTCGCTTCAATATGACCTCAATTCAAATCCTGGCGCATACAAAATTTGCTTCGCTCAACGATAATATTTATAATTTTAATAAATCATCACAATATATTTTTGAATGAATATAATTATAACAATATACAAATATGTCACCATCGTTATTTATAATAATAAATAATTATTACAATAACAACAATTATTATTACCAGCGCATGATTATTAATTAATTATAAATTGTTGTAAGTAAATTAGATATTAATATAATAATATAGTTATTAATAAATAATAAAGATTATGTTATGTGCAATAATTATTACCATTATGAATGTTTATATAATTGATGATGATGATGATTGTTGTTTTAGTGATGCTTAATGAATCATTGAGCAGTCCACTCATTAAGATCCACCCCCACCACACCATCCTTCCATCCACTCATTAAGACCCACCACCCCACCACACCATCCTTCCATCCACTCATTAAGATCCACCACACCATCCTTCCATCCACTCTGACCGACTTCAACTTTGCACGGTGCGTACGGTCATTCTTCATGTGTTGCCAGGCAACAGTTGCCATGACGAAGGCGTCTCCTGAAAGTGGGATGTCGAATTATCAAGATTTTATTATGGCCTTATTACTTTGTTTTCCTTGCTTATTCTCCCCCCTCATCATTTTTCATAAATATTCGGAGAATTTTTAAACTATTCAACTCATTTTATTTTCAATAATATTTCAAATATTTCAATAATACTTCAAATGTTTCAAATATTTCAATAATATTTCAATAATATTTCCAATATTTCAATAATATTTCCAATATTTCAAATATTTTTCAAATATGACAGTTCATGAATTGATCCTTGTTTAACTTGAACATTCTTCCAAAACAATGCAGAACTATTTTGTTGTCAAAAAGTGAGGAGCGAAAGTCATGGTTGGTGATGTTAATGCCTTAACACTTCAATAAGTGCACACCTCCCCCCCATGACTTGAACCACCCTCGTGCCTCCTAAAATGGTCTCAAAAAAAAAAGATATTATAACTTATTATAACTTTATAATGTTACGTAATGTAAAATAATAATGTTACGTAATTAAATTTGACACTAAAAACTTCCATGTCGTGATGTCGCATATGCTTGTTCAGATAACTATTCATTTTCGTGACGAATTTCAGATCTTCTTTGTAAAAATTGCATTATTGTTTATCAAACTAAATTCAAAATGTAAGCAATAATTAACATAATTTATATTACCATTATCCACCGGCAGCATTTATATCTTTCTAAGGGGAGTTGATAGCAGATGTTTTCAAGTCGGCACAGGCACACCCTAATAACTTAATGCACCGGCTTCCTTGAATTCTGCAGAGTCTTAGGTATGACCGTGTTAATAATGACGAATGAATGAACTTTCGACCAGACGTAATTCGTGCTCCACATCTCAATGAGGAGTTTGTTCGTATTTGTCAGTATTTGTTCGTATTTGTCAGTATTTGTTCGTATTTGTCAGTATTTGTTCGTATTTGTCAGTATTTGTTATTATTCGTTATTATTCGTTAGTATTTGTTAGTATTTGTTAGTATTTGTTAGTATTTGTTAGTATTTGTTAGTATTTGTTAGTATTCTTAATTTTATATTGTTGATGTTAATTTGCACTAATACTTCCATCTGACGATGAAATTAAATAAAATCAAAAATATTATTTATAACATGCGTAAGACATTATGTATGCATACTAACATTAACAATAATATTCAAATATTATGTCTTTCACCACTACCATCAGTCAACATTTGAGCACATGATTTTAGTCACGCTGTTAACAAAATAAAGAATCAAAAACAATCATCATCATCATCATCTCCTTTTCCTCCTCACCACCGACTTCAAGGTAATCATCAACAACATCATTGTCATCCTAGGAGCCATCATTCCAGCTCTCAGTAGATTGGTCGTTACTTGGCAACGCGGTTGGCTTAGAAACGCTGATGAGGTGGGGAGAGGAAAATAAAAATTACTTACCTAAGCATCATCCGTGCTCAATTCATTGTCCCCAATTTCCAGGCACCACAGGCTTTCATATCGTTGCCTCACGTGTGACTTGCTTACCGTACGTAGCTTGTGGACTGACGAGTCTTTGTTGTTGTTTTTGTTGTTGTTGTTTTGTTGCTGTTGATGTTGCTGTGGGTCTGAAAGAAATTAAAGCATGGTCATCACTATCAAAATCTAAATTAGGAAATAAATTACTATTCGAACCAGAGAGCCAAGAAGTGTGCTTGTATTTCCTGACAGCATATTACACTGAGCCTCCATATGCATAGACACGCTTTCGAGATTATTCGGGTCGTGCGAGATGAATGATAATGATTGCGATATATTCGTGTTGATGGATAACTTTCGAGTTGGGGAGGTGACTTCGTGCTTGTGGGGAGTTTGAGTAGATCAGAGTTTTTGAGGACATCTCTTATCACACAACATTTGATTCTTTCATGTCCAGCCGAATTCAGTTACTCCAGAAAAATCACTATCAGTATTACTGTCATCGAATCATCATCATCATCATCACAATCATCACCATCACCACCATCATTATCGTCATCATTATCATCATCGTCTAAGCACCGTCATTATAAGCTTAATTTTAGAAAGGGAAAATTGCAACTTTGTTTCTTCGGTTAAGATGAGTTTTTACATGACGTGTTATCATTGAATAACATGACGTGTTATCATTGAATAACATGACGTGTTATCATTGAATAACATGACGTGTTATCATTGAATAACATGACGTGTTATCAATGAATAACATGACGTGTTATCATTGAATAACATGACGTGTTATCAATGATTAACATGACGTGTTATCATTGAATAACATGACGTGTTATCATTGAATAACATGACGTGTTATCAATGAATAACACGACGTGTTATCATTGAATAAGATGACGTGTTATGAACGCAGCTTTCATGTTCCTGCATGAGGCACTGAAATTAACTTCACTCAATGATGTCTTTAATCTTCAAATCGAGGAGTTTGATTTTGAGGAGTCAGCGGTTGTTGATCACTTTCTTCATCGTCGTCGTCATCATCAAGCAAAGCAAAAGCAAAATGTTTAAAAATTCTCTAATTTCAGGTTAGCTAAATGATTCCTTTCACAAGTGAAGATGGTGGCGATGACGATAATAATGACGATTTTGGTAACGTTGATGATGATCATGATTGTGGTGTCAGTGGTGATGGTGGTGAAGCGAATGTGATGGCGTGAGTGAGAAGATCGCGTGATGTTTCGATGAAGGGGTGGTCCCACAATACGCAGTGGCAAACAACTTACTTTCAATCCCCAGCAACCAGTACCTCGGGTCGCTTCCTGAGATGGTCGTGATGGAAAGATAGTAAAATGAATAGACAGTCGATGAATGAATGAGATCTACAAAAGTCTCAATGTGTTGACGAATGTATTAATATTACTATGGGTTGTATAAATATAATAATATTCCGAATGTAACGCGCTATAATGTTGCTGTACCACATGTTGCATTAACAATATTGCTGTATCATAATATCCCTCACTGAATTCTCACACTTACGTGTTATCACCACTCCCATCGCTATCATTATCATCATCGACGTCATCACCACCACCACCACCATCATCATCATCATCACCACCATCATCATCATCATCATCATCATCATCATCATCACCATCATCATCATCATCATCATCAGCGTGGATGAGTGAAAGTGGTTTTACAAGCTCTCCTCCCGCTGCTTCTTCATTGTGATTCACGATGGATCCAATGGTCACGTAGCCACCAGTCACGTGATCTTCACCTGCAGTTTGACTGCAACGACGACAACGAGCGACTGCAGACATTTCGAGCGGACATTAACAATGTTATATGTCGTTGCCAAGCCTTCCTGTCGTCATGGTGAGGGAACGTCCAGAACGATATTTCAATTTTCTTCCCGCTTATTCTTCTAATTCGAAGCTTGCACGAAGGAAGGAAAAATAAATGGAATTCGTGAACAAAACTTTAAACAATGCCCCAGTCAAAGATGAATGCTAATTACTGCAAACAAATGTTCCACCAGATGACAATGGGATGACGATGACGATGACGATATCGATGATGGCGGTGATGATAGTGATGATGATGATGAGGATGATGATGATGATGACGACGTCGTGATTTTAGTAATTATCATTAATTTTTCAGTAATCAGTAGACAAATATGAATTTATCGATGAACAAAATTATGGTTGAAATTATGAGGTACGTCAGTCAGAGCACCGAAATGAAGAATGTAACCTGCATGACTTCTGATGAAAGCCCGCCAAAGAAGTTATTGAAATATTACAAATAACAACCACAACTTCATAACCCGAGTCATTGATTGCAAAGATAACAGAGATGATAAACACGGTGGTGGTGATGATGATGACGGAAAAGAGAAACATGGAGAAGAGAAAGAAATTATGAGACAGGAAGGGTGACGATGAGGACGACGAGGTTGATGTTGTGGAGGAAGAACCTGAGCGCATGCGTCCGCCTTGATTGCGCCGATTATGAATTCGTAACACGTAGTGGAGATATTGACGCTGCTCGGTGAGAGGAATAAAATGAGAGCTATATAAATGCTTGGCTTTTTTTTCTATCATCGTCCGATCTCGAATGCGGGAAGCATGTGCAGTGAGAAAGTGAAGTGAGGCGTCAGACTTTTAAAACAATTCAGAGTCATGTGGAATTATTAAAACTGAAAACAAAGAAACAACAAATCAGGTTGGTTCTCATCTCTTTGTTAACGAGTGATTTTTTTTTATAATTGATGCATTAACAAGTGATTGAAGCATTGATGTGATTGGTGATTGAATTTATTTCTACATCCTCGTGATGAAACTCACTTTGTCAAATCCTTTAAACACGAACAGACAACGAAGAAAGAATCGTCACTTAGAAGCGATCGATTGAAGGACTTGCGATGATGTCCCTTCAGAGCGGATCCAGAGCTCCCCAGCGACAGCATTGTTATCTCTGCGACCTCCCGAGGACTCCCTGGGCGATCCTGGTCGACTTCAGTGAACCCGTTTGCAGGGGATGCGTCAATTACGAAGGACCGGACCGCATCGAGATGGTTTGTGATTGATCTGTTGATCCTCTGACGTTCAATTAATGCAGACCTTGTAGAACATTCGAATGCTTCCTAAAGTTCATAATCCAGATTCGTTACTTCCTTGTATCAAAACAGATGACGTCATATTTCATGAGTTGACACTAAAAGATTGATGAATATATTGTTCAAAGTCAACACGAATAAGTGCCAATGTTTTAACGTTTAAAAACGTAAAATACAAAAAGACAAAAAACACATTTTTACGATAATAAAATAATTGCTTAAAATTAATTCATCACCGTAATGTTCATAATTTAATTCCTCCCTTGAAAACCTTAAAGGTCATCGACATAGCAAGACAACTGAAGAGACTTCACGGTGTGGAGACAAGCAGAGCAATACCTTACCCTCCTCCGCACACCAGCAACAAGGGACCATCGAACATGGGCCCCATGAGAAACGGAGGGGTGTCGAATAGCACCGATGGTTCGAGCAGCTCCAATCGAGGAACATCAGGTCCATCGAATTCTTCTCAGCCCCCCCCTGGTCCTCCAAGGGCTCCACCTCCGAGACACGGTCAGATGATTGATGATCTCCCACTCAGGCTGGGTCTCTCCTCTTATCACTCAATGCTCTCTGCAGGGGTCTGTCCCCCACCTTTGCCACCAATTCCTCACCCAAACAGATCGGTGACTGTTCCTTTAGGAGCACAACAACCGTCAGGGAACTTGTCGGGGATTAATAGCAAGAAATCAGCAACTCATTCTCAGCAAGAATGTGATGGAAGCATGGGAAGTCCTGGGAATTCCGAAGTGGGCTTAGGAATGTCCAACGGAAGTTACCTGGACTCTCAGACCCTCACCCCACGATCAGTCACCGACACGTTGGCAGTCTTGGGAGGTTGTACGCCATTCGAAATAAGACACAAATCTGACCTCAGTAACACGGGGAGAGTTTTAGCATTTGAAGCAAAAAGACACGGCTTTGAATTCGAGTTAGTTCTTTTTGTCGAGCTGCCGATCGGGTCTGGTAACGTGTTCAGCAGCGACCTCATTCAGAAGCAAATAGCATCCGGTTCGGGCGTAGATCCTGCATTTAAAGACTTTGCATCGTCACTGGCAACATCTTTCAAGCACCTCCAATATCGCCTCAAACCAGACGGTGATGAATGGAGGGCCCTCGTGGAACTTCTCAACGAGCAGGTGCGATCTTTTGCAGAGCCAGTTAAGAAGGACAATCTTCCTGTTCCTTCAGCGCCGTCTGTCGAGTCAATAATGGGCCTCCAGCGCTACATTAGCGCTCAGTCAATGCGTCTGGCGAATGTTCTCCAGCAGGTTAAAAGAAAATCATCAGCTGCCAACCTGGACGAGCTCGAACTGGGGCAGATGTGCAAAAGACTCGGAATTGATTTTGGTCGTCGTCACATGTGGATGCAGGCTGAAGCTCTGAAGATGTCCTTGCAGAATGCTGCAGCAGCAGGTTTAGCAGGGGGTGCAGGAGGCATAGCATCCTCCCTTCTATCCTCGCCCTCTGCCAGGGCAGCGGGTGTTGACCCCAGCGTTTGTTTCCCTCTTCTGCCACCTCCACTCCTGGTCGGCTCTCTTGGACTAACAGGATGTCGGGACACTCCACCAATCTGCCGCATGTCCTCCAGTTCACCAGATGACACCAAACAACTCAACGGCTTTGATCCGCTTTCCGGTCCTGCAGATCTGAGGAGACGTAGTCCACCTGCCGGTTTAACTGCCGGTGGACGAAGTAGCGTGGAACCAACAGGTGCAGGAATTCACGGCCATCCTCACCACCAACATCACCAAAATCAGCATCACCAGGCATCCATCGAAAACCTAAGATGCACGCTCTGCCTGGAGCGTCTGGAAGACACTCATTTCGTCCAATGTCCTTCTGTTCCAGAACACAAGTTCTGCTTTCCATGCTCTAAGGAAAGCATCAAAAGGCAGGGTTGTGGCAGCGAGGTGTACTGTCCCAGTGGTCGAAAATGCCCCCTAATTGGCTCTTCCATACCGTGGGCTTTCATGCTCAACGAAATCGAAACAATCCTCGGAGCGACTGCCACTCCTCCCATTTCTTCGTCGTCATCTCTCTCTTCAACAGCCTCCTCTTCATCGTCGTCTTCATCTTCTTCTCTAACCACAGCGGCTACAGTGCATCCAACAGTTTCCTGTTCTTCGTCGATCGAGGACACAAAAGACTTGAAAATCAAAAAAGAAAAAGAATCTTAGAAGGTTTCAATGCGATGTGACATCTCATGTGAAGTCGTGACAATGTCATTGTGATGTCATGATGATGACGACGACGACGACGACGATGATGGTGATGATGTTGTTGTTGTTGTTGTTGATGATGATGATGATGATGATGATGATGACGACGACGACGACGACGTGATCTTGTGCAATCCGGAGTTCACTCTCCAATGCTTTTAGATTTCAACTCCACTTTCTCGTGTTGTGACGTAGGCAGGTAACTTGATTCAGGTGATCGAGATGCGTTGGTTCTGTCCGTGCTCGACACTTTAATATTCAAAACGACGGACAATGAATATTAATGAATATTAATGAATTAAGGAGGCGTCAATTGGTAAGCACGAATATTTTATGACATTTGTTTGCCATCGTCGGCAACTTGTGTACGATTGTTACATAATTGTTTATTCATAGTGTAAGCATGCTTGAGGTAATTAAACTATATTGTAAACCAACTTTTTTCTTTGAGAGGGATGGATGGAAGGACGGACGGATGGACGGGCGGATGATGGATGGATGGATGGACGGGTGGGTGGATAGACGGACGGACGGATGGATGGATAGATGGATGGATGGTTGGATGGACGAACGGATGGATGGATGGATAGATGGATGGATGGACGGGCGGGCGGACGGACGGACGGATGGATGGATGGATGGACGGGTGGGTGGGTGGACGGACGGATGGATGGACGGGTGGATCAGTGTAAGAATCAAACTTGGGAAGAATAACATTTTAACCACGTTATTCGAATACATGAAACACTCTTACATTGAATACATGGTTAATCATCAGTACAGGGTTAATCATCAGTACAGGGTTAATCATCAGTACAGGGTTAATCATCAGTACATGGTTAATCATCAGTACAGGGTTAATCATCAGTACAGGGTTAATCATCAGTACAGG
>MPNW01000929.1:32325-56966 GCA_011800805.1 Hirudo medicinalis
ATGACATGATTTTGCAACTTTCTGATTGGTTAACTTTTCAATTTGTTTTCTTTTGCTTTAGAGATGTTTGGCAAAGCGAGGGTCATTAACTATCGGTTATTAATAATAGCTTTCAAAGCTCCGGTAACCAGCACACAATGCACCGAATTAGCCAATCACCTTTCTAGGCATACAAGGTGCAAATATTTAATCTTTGACCAAATAAAAACTGTAATTAACATGGATAATAATTTTCTGGTTATTCAAAGTGGAATTAGTCTTTATCGACATTTTAAATCAACGAAGCTGCTGATTGGTTGATTTTGACGTATCATTTTTATAGTAATTAATTCCTAACTGGATAATTGGACAGTTAACGACACGAAACAAAAACTAAATGGTTAAGAATAGGTCTGCAGATTTATATGCGTTAACGGAATATGCGTTAATGCGTTAAGATTAATGCGTTAAAAACTTTGCAGTTAAAATAATTAACGCGCCGATTAACTCGTTAAATTTTTTTATTTTTATAAAATTATTTTATAAATTTTTTATTTTAAAGTCTATAAATATTTTCATCGAAAATTTGTCAACTCTTTGTCTTTGTTTTGTGTCTTTCCGACGTTTTGTTTACGAATACTTGCCGTTTTGTGCTTAAAAAAGGTGGCCACAAGTAACACTGGTCGATTTTGGGAGGCAAAGTTACTTTAAAATCAAACTCTTTTGTAGCTTGCAATATGTAGTTTGTAAATGCGAGTTAAAATATCATCGCAGTATGACTTTTACATATCATTTGCATAGCAAACAAATTTAGTGCTGGGGATCATTTGATGACATCTGCCAATTGCAAGCATTCTCGACATCAGCCGACACTGATGGAGTTGAATGAAAAGGCAAAACCAATGTAGCAGTCCAAATTTGATGTTATCACTAAAGCCATGGATTGCCATGAATGGTAGGCCGACGAATATAGTGACAGACGAAGGACTGCAAATGTCGTACACACTGCTGCAAATAACCAGTCTTATGTACTTCCATGAATCTGGTGTAGAAGCTGTTCTGTCAAAAGCAAGCAAAATTGTTGGCCATTTCAGGCATAGCCCTGAAAATTATGTGGAGCTTCAAACTGAAGAAAGCAAACTCAACCAGAAATCTGAGTCTTTGATGCAACTCGTTGGGATTCCACTCTGCCAATGATCCATCGACTTATAAGAAATAAACCAGCAGTTTTTGATAATCCCCAACATAATCTGTTTCTCCTAAATGAATCAGAGTGGGAAAACCTAGAGTAATGGAAACTCTTTTGGAGCCTTGCTGTTATACATCAGAACTCTTGGGTGGAGAAAGGTACATTTCTTGTACAGTTGTGCTACCAACGATGTGCCATCTATTTCATGCCATGACTGTCTGGTGATGATCCTGCTTATGTGGTTCGGTTCAAGAAGGCTTTTACTGAGGATCTTCAACAACATCAGAAAAATGGTAAGTTATCGTGGTAAAGTATTGCCGCAGCACTGGATTCGACATTTAATTGTGCTGGATAACAAATTTTGTTTCATTTATCAGATATTGTTACTGAACCCATGGCAAAGAAACGGAGGATTTTCTATGAATATTCCACTGATTCTGATGAGGAACCACTGGTGCCATGAAGATGATCAGTATCATCCACTGCAGCGAAGGCTTTAGCTCATTACAGAGCTGAACCAGAGATTGACAAAACTGGATGACGTTGCATTGGAATGGTGGCGGATGTGTGCACCATTGCATGGCCTTGTTGCTAAGCTAGCATTCAAATTCCTAGTTTCTCCAGCAACCACAGTGCAATGTGAACGGTTACATTCCCTATCTGGGCATGTTGTGAACAGCAAATATGTCTCCAGACAACATAAACAGGCTCGTTTGCCTCAGCAACTGGCTGAATATGGACTAAGTGTCACAAAGGACTTTACACTTGAATGAATAAAACTGATTTTGGTGTAAAAATGACGTGTTTTGGGAAATTGATTGGAAAATAAGACGGTGCAATTAGGAAATGCGTTAACTATGATTAAAAACATTAATCGCGATTAAAAATTTAATCGATCTTCATTCTTGACATAAGAATGATAACTCGCTTTCGATTCAGTTGTTGAAACTTGTTAAGATGGCCATGACCTGTGCCTGTTAGGACAACTTTTGAAACAAAGTGGAGTGAGTGCCTCATCTAAATTTTCATCCGAAAGTGACTTCCTACGATAACGTCATTGTTATTGTATTAATTAATCCATTATTGGTTGATTGCTAAATTTATTCAAGTACCACTCATTTCTCCGTTCTAGGATTACAAATATGTCACAATTTTTAACACTGGCTTGAACAAAGTCCGATTCATGACTTTACATAGATATTTGAGTTCATCTGATTAAATTCTAACACTTTACTAAAAAAAGACAGTCAGGATAAGTTATCATGATAACTAAAACAGCTTGAAAGAGGGAAACAAGCAAACGATAAAATGCGAATTGAAATAACGGATATCGATATGATAGACAAAAAATAATAATCAGGCAAAACTAGGTGCAATCTTGGATGTGGGTCTATAATTAGTTCAGGGAAGAATTTATAAGCGGATATATTTTAAACTGAAAGGAGTGATTGCCGATAGCAAAAAAAAAGAAAACCTTACAAGAATTCTTTAACTTCAGCGCATGGAATGAAATTAGAGTTTTAAAATTGGATAAGGAGAAGAAGTAAGACTATGATATGAGGACGTAGAANAGTGATTGCCGATAGCAAAAAAAAAGAAAACCTTACAAGAATTCTTTAACTTCAGCGCATGGAATGAAATTAGAGTTTTAAAATTGGATAAGGAGAAGAAGTAAGACTATGATATGAGGACGTAGAAGTGAATTGAACAAATTATCGTCTAAAAAAAAAAAGTGATAAATAATATCTCTATATGAATACATCCCCAAGGAAATAATACAAAATATCCACCGGTTAAAAACAACTTGAGTTCAGTTCAAACTACATTTTGGCCTAAAATTTGGCCACTTATTTTTTTTGCAATCTGTGCCTAATTTCAATAATTGTAATTCTATAGCACCCAGTGCTGCTCGAGGATAAATTGATGCGACGAAATATTATCACAATCTCCGGGATTCGCTGAAATTCTCATGGAATTGATTCTGTCGGATTACGGAGAAGGATTGCTAATGACGCAATAACAGACAATGCTCAGCGGTGCATGGAAACGCTCTCGTCATTGAGGACCCGTGACGAATGTGTTTCAAGTGTGGCGTTTCTAATCCTTTGCCTGTCGGGTGATCCACACATCGTTAAAAGGTCCCGCAAAGATTTATAGGAAATTAATTCGCCCTAGTATCACACAAAATGGAAAAAATTCAGTATAAAAGTGACTTTAAAAAAAGGCGAAATTCAAAATTTCTTCTAGCAAAAATGCCCCTTGCGTCGCTTGGTATAATTGATCTTTCGGATCAAAAGACCGACAAATGCTCGTGTCAAATAAACATGCATCTATTTCTCGTGAAGCTGGCTTACTTTGTTCTACTCGGAGGTAATTATTGTTGGTAATAAAATGTACTTCGGCTACATTTATTATAAGCTCTATCTGAAGATCATGACTTAATAAATTTTCATTAATTATTTTCATTTATTATTCGTAATCATGAAATGTAATTTGTAATTGAAAAATATTGACAGTTCTAAGACTTTATTTCAGCTATAGCTGGATTACTTCCATATCTTCCTGTTTTCATGGGAACGCTTGGCTTATCTCCCATTCAAATGTCCATAATTCTTGGCATTGCCACTGCATGCTCTGGTCCAGCCAGGCTCACCATTGGCTACGCAGCTGACAGGATTCAGAAGAGGCCACTAGTCTTTGCTGTATCGGCATTCTTCGGATCAGTTTTCTACATATCGCTGTACTTTACACCGATCAATGGAAAAGGAGATGGAGCCGAAAATTGGACTTGCGTTAATATCGACTATTCCAGCTTGAGAGAGAATAAGTCAAGCGTTACGACCGATTCACAGACTGTGAGAGCAGGGAACTATGACGATGTAATGCCGCGATGCTGTTCAGGACAACATTCCGTAAAGTCTGAAAATTGCACTATTTTGATGGATTATTTCCGAAACTTGGACGATTCGAATGGGAATAATTGGACGCATAGAATCAACATTTCGCGTCAATATTCAGTGATCTGCCCGAAACATTGCAACGATACATCTCATGCTGATCGATCTAATAACCGCAGAACCTTCCTCATATTCTTTGTTCTTTACTTCTTGGCACAGGCAGCCTACAGTCCTCTTCAGAGTATTCTGGACAGCCTAATTCATGTGGCCTTGATTCGCCTCAATAAGTCTTCTGAATTTGGCAAATGTCGGGTCTGGGGCTCAGTTGGGTTTGGTCTGTGTGCCTTCTCGTCGGGTTTCATGCTAGATGTTCTCACTAAAATCGGATGGAAGGGACGAAGCGTTTATTCACTTAATTTTGCTTTTCTTGGCTTGGGTCTCATTCTGTCTTCCGCTGTCACGTTGTTCATTGCACATTCTGGAAACTACTCAAAAAACGCCCAAAACATCTCGACAGATGGTGGCACGGAAAGCTGTTCCACAGAAATTATTTCTGAAGAGAATAACCGCAAATCTGTTTTCACCGACAGAAAGATGCTCGTCAAAATATTTTGCTCATTTTACCTCTCAGTTGTCATGTTAACAGGACTTGTCTCGGGCACCATTTCTGGAAGTATTGAGGGATTCTTTTACTATTTTTTGGCTTCTTTGGACCCAAACAATAAACTCGTCCTTGGAGTCTCACTGGGAGTGGCATGCATAACTGAAGTCACTGTTCTTTACTTTTCTGACAAAATAATCAAACGTCTGGGTTATCAGAAGTGTCTTTATCTGGTGTTTTTGACTTACGCGTGTCGCTTGGTAGCTTCCTCGTTCCTGACCGATCCGTGGTTCGGACCACTTATTGACTCCACTCAGGGTTTATGTTTTGGACTTTTATATCCGGTCATGTCGACCTGGGCAAGTTCAGAGGTACCGAACGAACTTCATAGCACAGTGCAGTGCTACTTAGGTGCCGCTTACTACGACTTAGGTAAGCCTTTTAATAATTTGTAGTATTAAAAATTATAACTGATTAGTTAATACCAATGACGTTCTTACTCACAAGTTGATTTGAGAGCTATTAAAACTCACGTTTCAGGAAGAGCACTTGGAGCTGCCCTAGGAGGAGTTATTTACGAATTATTTGGTCCGAGGATCATGTTCCGAACGATTGCTATCCTCTCTGGAGTGTACATCGTCATTTTGGTCCTTATTTTTGAAATATTCGATAAAATCAGACTCAGAAGAATTTCCGACAATGAGTTGACAATTGGTGAGATTGGCAAGGTTTCAAAGGTTTAATAATGATCCGTAATTCATTTGGAACTGATTGTGAAGAATTGATTATTCATAACAAATGAGTTTAGTTTATCCAATAAAATCGTCGACATCTCTTTTGTCAAATGCTTTTATTTGGATTTTATCAATAAAATGCCACCGTTTATGACTTTGTTGTCCTAATCAACAAAACTTTAAAAGCCTTATTGTTCTGTCAAAATTGATCAACTTAAATAATTTGACTTATTCACGATCATACAAGTAAATATCATTTCACGATATTCATGAAAACGTACAAGATATTATAAATGTCTAGTTTTTATTTAGTAATTTCATTTTATAATTTTGCAAAACGTTCAACAACAGGATAATATTTTAAATAATTAATATTAATTTATTAAAGTTAGCACGGATGTCTTCCTTGTGTCAATTTGCAAACAATGTCGTGCCACTGAAGAGAAAACAATTTCATGAAATTAAGTAAAAGCTGTGTGTTTTTCGAATATATTTTCTAAAGCAGAATCTTTGGAAACTGTTCAGATAACCAGGCTAAAGATACCATAGCACAATGATTCCAGGCGAGATCCAGACTGTGAAATCAATGGCTTCCAATGGCTTCCAAAATACATTTTCTTCCTTCCGAAGTAAAAAAAGTGGTGGTGTGATGTCGATAAAGGGAGTCAGTTAGTAATTTATTTGTAATTATTATCAAGCAGAAAGATGAAACGGACTGAAATTTAATTGAAACTTCTCTGGCAGATTTACAGCAGATTGGTTGATTAAGAACAAAAAAATAGTCAAAAACAAAAACGTGTGAAGCATCACAAGATTATACCGGAAAACCAGCACGGCATACAAAGATATGTTCAAATGTACGATAATATCCTCACTGTCAAAGAAATAATTTACAAGACAAAATAACGAAATTATTCATCATCCGATGCCAAAATCTCAAATTTAAATGCAAAAAATGCCTACACAGTAATGTTACTTGAGATCTTGATGAAATATCCAGGCGAAAATAAGTGTTAAAAATCTAACCTGTGCTTCTAAACTCATTTGTCAGGCATTTCATTAAATATGTACATTTTGCCGAAAGTAAAGTTTTGCATCTCTGGGCCTATAAAAGCAAATTCACAGCCCTTGATTACTTTTGCTGTGAGCTTTCCAAGATTTGGAAGAACATGGAGTCGAAGAAGGCAGAGACAGTTGGTTGTCACGTCAACGCGAAATTGATACCGCTAAAAATCACCTATTTCGTTCTTTTGGGAGGTAAGTTAATTTGTAAAACAAAATTTAATTACCATGTTGATGGACATTTCTTATTTCAGCTCATGCATCACTTTTTCCTTATTTACCGGTGTACATGGGAGTTCTCAAGCTTACACCGATTCAAATGTCTGTTATTCTTGGTGTTGTCATAATCGTTTCAGCACCTATCCGATTGATAGTCGGATACCTTGCCGACAGATTTCGAATGAGAGAGATGACCTTTGCTGCAATATCAATGCTTACCGTGATGTTCCATCTTTCACTATATTTTATTCCAACTGATGAATCTCGGTCACTTATAAGCAATGATTACAGCATGCAAGGGAGTTTGTGCTACAAGTCCAATTATTTTACACTGGAAGCCTTTAATAAAACCGCGATTTTATTGCACAATAATTACACGAGTGATTTCAATAGGAGTGAAATTAATTGCTGTTTTGAAGATATTACAAACAGTTCAGCATGCCGTATCCTTCAGGTATCCTTCAACAAAATTGGTGATAATCTGACACTAGTCAGTAATATCAGTGATGTCGAACAGTGGTTTTCTTCAAGGAATTCACAAACAGAAGAACATTCTCCCTGTATCGATTTCCAGTACTGCAACAAGACTACATTCATTTACTTTGGAACATCAGATAATCAGAGAACATTCTGGTTATTCTTCATTCTTTACTTCTTTGCATTTGGTTTTTTAAGCCCGTTGTACAACTTATTGGACAGCCTCATTTATTCTCTACTAAAAATAAGTGGAAAGCCTGAAGATTTCGGAAAAACCCGCTTTTGGGGGACAATTGGATTTGGATTTTTTGCTTTTGTTTCTGGAATGGTCCAAGATACTCTGAGTAAACAAGGATGGAAAGGAAGAGAGACTTACGTATTCAGTTTTGGCGCTTTCAGCATTGGATCGCTTCTGGTCGTAGCTCTGCTCCTAATAACCAAAGCCCCTACTGAAGATACAGCAGAAAATAGTAGAAAAACAAGCAATACCAACTCGAAGAAAGACAAAGTGAACTCATTTGAATCAGAAATAAAACCTTTCCATGAGGAATCCAACACTGAGACTCCCATTTTCGAAAATACTAAAAACATGGTGAAAATTATGTGTGGATTTTATCTCTCTATCATTATTATGACCGGAATGGTTGCTGGCACATCTGCCGGATGTCTTGAGGTATTCTTCTATTATTTTCTGGTTTCTCTCGATTCAAACAACAAGTCCGTGTTAGGTATCTGCCTGGCGGTCTCGTGTATTTGCGAGGCTATTGTCCTCTTCTTCTCAGGTAGGATTATGTCACTGTTAGGATCGAAAAGATGTTTGTATCTTGTCTTCGTTGTTTTCCCAATTCGATTCATGGCTTGTTCTTACTTGGAAAACCCCTGGTATGGACTCATAATAGATGCAACGCAGTGCATATGCTTTGGACTTCTTTATCCCCTTATGACTTCATGGGCCAGTTCTCTCGTGCCTGTCCAACTTCAAAGTACAGTCCAATGTTATCTCGGAACCACTTATCTTTCATTCGGTGAATGACGTACTCTCGTTCATTATTTTAGCTTAATTTTGTCACTTTATCATTTCACTTTTAGTTCCGCTTTTATTAGGCTCACTAGTAGAAGTAAGGTTGAAATAACGCATAATCTTTGTTGTGTATTATGACAATATTCATTCAATCTAATACATCGCACGGTATATTTAAGATGATATTTGACCGTTATTGTTTTACATCTCAGGAAGAGCCATTGGTTCGAGCCTAGCAGGATTTTTGTACGAAAAATTTGGACCGAGAGTCATGTTCCAAGTGTTTGCTGCCATCTCGGGTGGTTATTTGATCGTCCTCATCTTCTTATTCGAAGTCTTGGATCGAATCAGGCTAAACAAGATGAAAAAAGAACAAAATGTTGTCGAAAATGTCGTTGCTAAAGCAGATGGTGAGAATTGCGGTTTCAATTGGTCCACAAAATTAAGGACACAAATTCTGCGGTGATGGTTCCTAATAGATAATTAGTAATATTAATATTCTTTAGGATTTTTTATTATTAGCTAATGAATTGGGATTTATTAAAAGGTGACCACAATTAATTTATTATCCCTAGGCCAGGTGATGAATACGAGTAACGTCAAGGAGAATGTTAAGACAACAACGCACATGTGATTTCACCACATCTACTCCAGTTAAGAAAGCCGAAAATATCTTCAAACATCGCAGAACTGACAAATTGAAAAGGAAAAAAAATTCAGTAATATATGCGAACTTTATTCACTTTATGCATTAGTATTAATAAAGTGATATTAAGAGTTGCAGTCAAATCCATTTCAGTACTAAACATAAAATACTTGAATTTAAATAATGAAATATTCTTTCATTTACTCAACTACAATCATTGTTGCCCTGTATTATCGTTTCACAAATAACCTCCTCGTTGTAAGAACAATTACATATTTTTCACTAATAAAAGTATTATGAAATTTTATAGAAAAACAACAACATTTTTATTTTATTTTTTTCTTACTATTTCAATTCTATTCCATTTTCTAGTTTGATTGATTTGAAAGAAGGTGATGAGACTCTCGCGTCAGCTACACAAATAACAAATAACTTGGTGCTACGTTGAACAGAACGATGCTCCTGACTTGAAATAATTCCATGTTTAAACATTTTTTTCTGACCAGACCACCCTCTTACAATATGATAAGGAGTTGAAACTTAGTTGATATCAAAAGCTTAAGCACTATCGCAGAATGTCTCACTAATTCGAGAAACTGTGGCACGACTTAGAAAATATTCTAACTTTCTCGACAAACTCTAACGGTTAGAGTCTTACCAAAAAATAAGATGTCACAAAATGCCAAATGCAAAATGCTTAAAAATACGTTTCTTGGTCACATAATGGTTTGCAAAAGCTAGTCGGAGATCAGTGTCAAGAATGGCAATGGGTTGCATTTTCAAATATCAAAGTCGGCCAATTTGTCACATTGAAACAATGTGTATTTTTAACCGTAACCAGATATTTCCATTATTTTTACCAGGAATCATGGGCCTTGACACTAAATGTTGTCAGTTTGACGAATGAAAATGAGTTTGTTCGTGTCTATATAAGCAACTGTTCGTAATTAAATTTGATCCCACTTGGATTGATTTGATTTTATACTTCAACTGAAGCGTGGAGTATGTCAACGGAAGAAATGGATCAGAAGAGGGCCAGTTCAATCGGGTGTCGTATAAACCTTAAATTGATACCTCTAAAGATGACATATTTCATTCTTTTAGCAGGTTTGTTTTCAACCACTTTTAATGTAAATAAATTAAATTTATTATTAATTTTATTTGTGAAAAATGACAATATATGCTTTCCAGCATTTGCTGCGCTTTTACCATACCTTCCCGTGTTCATGAGAGTTCTTAACTTAACCCCAATTGAGATATCACTTATTCTTGCTACAGCCACTGCTGCTTCAGCACCAATTCGATTAATTGTGGGATACATGGCCGATAGGCTTCAAAAGAGAGAAATAATATTTACAGTAACAGCATTACTTACCATGATGTTTCATCTTTCGCTTTATTTCGCTCCAGTTAAAGAATCTCGATTCTTCATTGATCGTGATTCTAGCCCTCAAGGTCGATTGTGTTCCAAATCTAGTCATTTCACTTTGGAAGCCTTTAATGAAACTATATTTATACTCAATAATGTCTCGAGTGTATTCAATTGGAGTGAACTTAGATGTTGTCTTGAAGATGTGAACAACAGTTCGATATGCTTAGATATGTCCTTCAACGACAGTGACAATAAACAATCGATAGTCAATAACATCAGCATTGTCGAGCAATGGTTTTCTTTGTGGAATTTTCAAAAAAATGATGATGAATCACTATGTGTCGATTTCCAGTTCTGCAACAGGACCACATTAATTGAATTGGAAGCATCCAATAGCCATAAAACATTTTGGACATTTTTTGTGCTGTATTTCTTTGCACAAGGTACATGCTGTCCCTTAATAAATATCTTGGACAGTCTCGTTTATTCCTCCCTAATAAAAAATGGAAATCCGGAAGACTTTGGCAAAACTAGTTTATGGGGAACCATCGGCTACGGAATCTTTGCTTTTGTGTCTGGAATACTCCAGGATAGATTAAATGATCAGGGATGGATGGGCAAAGATACATATATTTTCACTTTTGCCAATTTTGCCATTGGAATATTCTTGACTGCAATCATGATGCTGTTGACCAAAGTCTCTACTAAAGTAACGAATACAGGCAGTGGAAAAACAGGAATCAGCAATTTAAAAAATGATCACATGAACTCTCTTGAGTCTGAAATAAAACTCTTTAAGGAAGAGCCTAATGTCGAAACTCAGATCTTTGAAAATAAAAGAGACTTGTTGAAGATTCTGTGTGGCTTTTATCTCTCCATTGTAATCATGACTGGAATGATTTCTGGCATATTAGCTGGATGCCTTGAAGGATTCTTTTATTATTTCCTGTCGTCTCTCGATCCAAATAATAAGTCTGTGCTAGGTATCTCCCTTGCAGTCTCATGTATCTTCGAGGCTGCTATTCTCTTCTTTTCTCGAAGGATTATGTCATTGTTAGGATCAAAACGATGTTTATATGTTGTCTTCTTTGTGTTCACGATTCGATTCCTGGCTTCTTCTTTCATCGAAAATCCGTGGTATGGAGTTATTGTCGAAGCGATGAATTGTATATGCTACGGACTGCTCTACCCAATTATGACTTCGTGGGCCAGTTCGCTCGTGCCTGCTCAGCTTCAGAGTACTGTCCAGTGCTACCTGGGAGCCATTTACTTTTCTCTGGGTGAGTATAGGTCTCATCTCTCGTTCATTTTAACTCAATTTAAAAGTTGGAATGATTTTACTTAATTTGTAAATGTTGGATTTTAATATGTCAATGTACAAACTTTATTTTGAAGGACATGGAATTTCTTAAATTGCCTTATTTAAAATGCTAGATGCATACTATTGAAGTCCTATTGGAAATCCCATACTCAGTCTGAATCTGCATATAATAGTTCTGTGATCTTTATCGCTACTGCAACTCAACAAGAATACTCACTTATGTTAAATTCTTCTTAAAGTGATAAGATACGAGTGTTATTTGTTATTGCTTATCATTCCAGGAAGGGCGGTGGGTACCGGAATAGCTGGGGTTTTGTACGAAAAGTTTGGACCGAGAGTCATGTTCCAAGTATTTGCTGCCATCTCGGGTGGTTATTTGATCGTCCTCATCTTCATCTTCCAGATATTTGATCCGATCAGAGAGAAGAAGTTACACAAAGATGATGATAAAGCCAGTTACGGTGAGGATAGTGTAATTGAAAGGGCATAAGGACGGTAAAGATGAAGATGTTTTATTCATTAAGTATCGGGAGTGTTGTTTATATGCCGTGATAGTCCGATAGCTTGTGAAATGCAAATGCTTTAGCTAGCGATACTTTGACTATAAATCTTATTTTCTTTAGGTCCGGAGGTGAGCGTAATAAAAGTCGAAACAGGAAATATGACATCAACACATTTATGACAACCATCCATTTATCATGATTATTGCATGATTTGTGCAATTTTTACAAAGAGTTTTACAAATGAAACTTTTAGTGATTCGACACCCATGTTGAACAATGTGGCATATTAACGATAATAATAATATTATTATTAACCATTCTTCTGGTTTCTTATCCTTGTCATTGGTGCCAACTTTGAAGGGATTGTAATTGCTCGTTGGAAAAATTTCCAGTGTGCGGCCCCCGCCGCAAAAGTATGGATCTGGATCCGCCCCTGTTTCTTACCCTCACGAATTCTGGCTAATACGAAACACCTGACAAGATTGTCGAACGAGTTCTTTTCGTGTAAGCGGTCCAAGGACAAGGACAAATGATCCTCCTCATTCAGATTCAAAAATCGAGCTCTATTGAAACATTTGAAACAAGAACACATTTATTTCAGCTTTGCTATACATCTCAACATACTTTAGTACAATTTGTTAAATATTTTATGCTGATTGATTCGCATTATCAAAAATCTGTGCTTACGACTTTGCTAGTATCATTGCTAGTATCATTGATGGTATCATTGATAGTGTCATAGATAATGACTTTAAGCTATTTGATGAGGTCAATGGTCACTTGATACTACTACTACTACTAATAATAATAATAATAATCATAATCATAATCATAATAATAATAATAATCATCATCATCTTATCTTGTTTCGTTAAGAACAGTGCCGTTATAGTAATAGAGGGTTATTGGTTATTTACCAAAATGGCATTTTATGGAGCCAATGTTTTATCTGGAACTTGATCATCTTGAAGCACAACTGCTTTCTGACCTTGGATCAGTAGAATATCAAATATATTTATGTTATTTTCCATCATAGTCAGAAACAATTTTAAATAATATTTACTTATATTAATGCCTGATTATTATTTATTATTAACTGATTAATATTTAATATTAATAATTGATTAATATTTAATAATACCTGATTAATATTAATAAAATACCTGCTTTATTCGGATCGTAAACGACCAGATTGTCGTCTTTATAAACTGTTCCGAACTAAAGGATTTTTTAGTAAAAATCATTTATTCCATTAAAAATTCAGTCTTAGTTTTAATTAGTTTTAAATCAATTTTAATTTACGGTATTTTATCCACATTCACATTCAAACGTCATGCTAAAAATGAAAGTCACTGTCAGCTACTAACAGGCTTCCGGCAGCAGATGGCGTTACAACAGAGAGCCGAAGTTGCTATGCAGAGTACAATTTCTATTAATACCAATACGATCATGATGGATCCAAGTGCAAGTCTCACATCAGCATTTTTCTGAGAAGAATTATTGTAGCTTTGATGTTTTTAAAACAACATTTGATCTTTAAAAATCAGCATTAAATAATTTTTTTACAATTAATTAATTTCTTATTTCTGAAATAATTTATTCTGTTATTGAGTGTTATATCGCAATTGTTTTATTCCCGATTAAGAAAGTCTTTGGAAGTACTTACTTTCAGTACAACAACACAGTCTTGCAATGCCAGTGAATTTAGAAGCTCGTTTGTACAGATGCCTATTTTTGTTGAGCTATAACCTTCCAGACCTAAATGAGCTTTTATGCTCCACGCTAAATAAATGTCGATCATGCTAAAAGCAAAGAAAAACGGGATGATGCAGGCTGCCATAATCGACATCACCATGGTTTTTATTATCTGCAATCATAATAACATTTCTTTTGAGCATGGAATAAATTATTTTTTTGAACATGCTTGAAAACTTATGTAGTTGCTTGTATTATTGCTCATGTTGCTTATTATAAATTTGTTACAATATTAATCCATTATAATTTTATTATATATTATTGCTTATTATAGTTGTATTATAATTTGATTAACTAAAAAAACGCATTTTAATGCTAAGTGCAGATGATTTCACACTAGAAATGATCAAATAAAGAATCGATTAGTTCCAAATTCCCCTACCAAAGTCCTGCTTAAATTCCTCTTTGCTAAGACCAATTGCAAGACTCCGACTGTGATGAACTGTAAAATTAAGAATTAGTTACTTTTTCAATTAAATTACCTAATTAATAAAACTGTATTTCATAACCTCAAGAATGTGTAACAGTTATAAAATCATTTTCGATGTTCAAACAAATAATAGTTGACCATTTGAGAAGCTTAAGAAAGGTGTTTTAAAAAGTTTTAAACAATTGGGCTGGCATTTTCGAATAAATCATTCCCACGTTACTATTGAAAAATAACTCCATATAGACAACAAGTGTACAGCGCAAATTTATTTGCACAATCGTATTTAAAAGTTTACACAAACTCCTTCACAAACTCACCAACGCTCCTCCCCAAATGCCATATCCTATGAAAAATGGTTTGAAATTACCGACATGAACGGCAAATAACAGACTGTTAAAGAATATGCAGACTATTCCGATAGTTATCTGAGCGATTCCAAGAAATTTTGAAGCCTTCTTGTTGTAATCGAGAGGCTGAAGAAACCCACTGTAACCACTGTGATTGAGTTGATGGATTGGTGGAATGCTTGCGCTCTCCAGGACTTGGAACTGCGGCGCTTCTTGAGACATTTGAAAGCGATGTTAGCTAAAAAGTAAATTTATTATTACCAGATAATGATTAGATAATCGATAATCCACGCATTTTTGCAGAGTCATTGCAATTCGAGATTAGTTTAATTTGTAACAATTATTGCATAAAATACCGACTATTAAGCTTTGAAAACAACCTAAAAGTTAGAGAATTGAGAACACTCAGTATTTATATGTCAACCATCCTCTCATAAACTATGGACGTTAATTAAAAAAAAAAAACACACACACACTCATAAACTAACTTGAAAGAACCGACCACGAGGTCTAAAGTTTGGGACTTGTTTTTCTGAATGACAATCAACATAAAAATATCCATGCATCATGTAATGCAACATTATAAAAAAAAACAATACAAATAATACAATAATACAAATAAGGCAGAATGTCTTGGCAGGCATTCGAATCATTCAGTGTGATGTAATGTAATGTAATTCAATGTAATGACATGCAGACAAATAAAGTTACTGGACAATCGAATCGGTAAAAGCCTCTCTGAAATTGTCTTGAACTGTTCTTTTTTATCGTATTTAAACTTATTATTATCCTGATGTTTGCCAAGTTCCAAAGGTTTATGAAAGCAGTTACAGCACAACAACTTTGAAGGCTGCCAAACGAAAATAGAAGGTTATACAGTTAGCAACTTCAATGGTCCAATTGCTTCTAGCACGGACTCTAAATTGGTGGCAATCATCTCCAATTCATTAGAACCAATTCAATGTCAGCGCCTTTCAGCCTAACTCAACCTTACTTCATGTTTTTAAGTTCATAAAATTAATGAGCCATCTCATGGAAAATGAAATAATTTTAAGTAATTTTCGGTAATGGTCGCCGAGAGGCAGGGGCAATTGCTCATTGTCCTGGCAATTTATTGGGGCTCACCCGGGTTTTAAGATATTACAATCATGACATTCTTTTGCTTTCCCATTGCCAAATTGACATAGCGCAGGGGTCTAAAATGTTTGTCAGATGCCCTGAAGCTCAATATATATATATATTAATATGTATATATTTACTATCATCATCACAAGTTCTAGGGTTAAGGTGTCCTTTAAGCTTCACCGTTTCATAAATCAGGAGGGGACAAGTTTCCCTCTCAAACGGTACTCCAGGCCGGAAAGAGATGACCCCTTAAAGCCGAACGCTTAAACTTAAGCAAGATCTAATCCTTATCCAGTTGGATTTTACACTCTCCTAAAATCGTCAGTTCAAGGGAAGCTACCCTCGATATTGAAGTGGTCTCGATGTTCTGATTGAGCTCAAACTCATGTAGAGGATACATTCAAGTTCTAATTGATTATCATTATCTCACTAATCAGTTAAAGAAATCCTTGCAATGCAAAATTATACACCGAATAATGTTTTTCGATGTTACTATAAAGAATGTTATAATATTTTGAGGTGATACGCAGAAACCGTTAAGTCCGTAAATTCTAAGCGGCAAGCAATGACGCTTATTTTTGCGATCTCTCTTTTATTGTTTGAGTCCTGAAAATAAGAAAAATCGAGCTGGCTAATCCTGACCTCTGCGAATCATTACATGCAGCTAGGCGGACCTCACGTGATTTCAAACAAATGAAATTGATTTGCGGGTAGGCAAACGAGCTCAAGTCAAAGACTGAAACCAAAGATCTGATAATGATTAGGGAAGAAATACAAAAATATAATTTAAAAGATTTAACCGCCATCAGTGGTAAATCGAACTTAACGCTGAGGCTTCACGTTCCAAACTGCAACTCGTCCGAAAAGTGATAGGCTAAAACAATGGCTGACATGTGGAACCCCAAAATGTCAAGTCCAAGAGTCCAAGGACAAAAACGTCAGTCAGAATATTTAAAAGTCTAACCAGCAAAAGGATAAACAACCAAGAAAAGGTATTTATTACTTCACGCCCAACCTCATTACAGAGCACTCACTGCCTTGTGACTACAAATAAAATTGACACTTGAAATTAACAATTCTTTTCCAAATGCTCCGAAAGCTATCATTAGATCGGATCGAAGGTTTTCAAACTTTCAAGTAAAGATGGTGCTCACTCTCTTTAGTAAAAAATAAAAAAGAAGACGAATGATGCCACGAAATGCTTCTCAGAGCATTCCGAATCCTTTGGAGTAGGTGATTGCCTTCAGGAGCCTCTCCTTGAGCTTTTCCTTCGTGGAATATTCCGGAAGAAGCAGGACGTTGAAGCACGTGTGAGACGTCGGCAGCCTAGAATGAGAGAATTTCCAAAATCGATTGACAACTCGTAACTTGACACAATAAAAAAAATAAATTGCCATCATCAGGTGCACTAAAAATATACAGTTGCCACCTGACAAAGCAATTTTCCCAATGAAAATGACAATTGTTTGACAATGCTTTTCCCTTTTCCTCTATTGGTTGCTATTAAAGGTAACCCTTTAACAGGTAACAGGTAACCTGCTACTCTGCAATAATTATAATTGTCCATGTGCATTATTAAGGACATTTAAGGAATTGGAATCGTAGCCTTCGCAAAATATCTCAGGCATCTTCATCATCGGCGATATTTATTTAGCCAATCTTTCGAGTGCCTCATGTATCCGAATAGGATGCAGAGGAACTTTTTTGATCATATTACCACTTATAAAGCAACCATACCACGGTGCACCCTGGTGGTGCAGGCTGGGTTTCGAACACGACATGTTATGAAAGGTTGCCATTATCACTGCAACCCATTCAGCCGACCTCCACGCTATACAATCCATCCACATCTCACCTCTCTGTATCTTGTCCGTTTCGGGCGATGATGAGCCTCAGCTTGGCCAACCCTCCAATGGGTACCCTGTCAGAACCAGTGGTGAACTGGAGGAGTTTCTTTTTTTGTTCTTCTGTCATTTCGTGCACAGTCTCCCAGAAGTACCTTCAAAATAGATTGGAAATGAACATCTAACATGTTTGTGATCATCAGTTTGGTCAATATTATAAATAAAATAAAATTTTAGTTTTAGTGACAGAGACTTATGAATCACACGGTATATTACAGTCATATGTAAACTAGCATTCACTAGCAGGATTGTAACTCTTACAATTATGGCCGCTAATGTGACACATAGTGACTCAGTGAATGTCAGAGAAAGAACAGTCAACTACCTGATGACAGGAGTGTCCTTCTTGTAACCTCCGTCGTATTCGGTAGATTGCTCTAAAGCATGGAAATCTGAATTCTGTTATGAAACAACTGGCTGTTATTAAAAAACAAGAAAACAATGTGCTAACTTCAGTTTTATAAAATTATTTAACTAGAGAATTAAGAAAAACAACATGGTGATGATACTGTGATTGCATTGTGATGATACTGTGATTGCATTGTGATGATACTGTGATTGCATTGTGATGATACTTTGATTGCATTGTGATGATACTGTGATTGCATTGTGATGATACTGTGATTATTTACAAACTCCTCCAACTGAAGAACCCACATCTCCAACTCAGAAAGAAGAGATTTGATAGGTCACAAAATAATGCCAATGAATTTTAATATATATCATAACTAATAAATATCATAAATACATATCATGTTTTAATCATAATATCTAATAAATATCATAACTAATATCTAATAAATATCATAACTAATATCTAATAAATATCTTAACTAATTAAAATATGGTTAGGTATCTTGCCACCTCCTCACTGCCACAGATGAGCAGTTCCAATTCCTCGGCATTGAAGAGCTGAGCCAGTGGACTCTCGTCGGTTACGAGTCTGAAGCCCCTCCGAAAAGCCTTGAACTGCTTTTCCACAGACTTGTTCAACAGAAAGTCAGCGTAAAGCTCGACAAACTCCTGGAAAAATTGAATATGTCCGTTCAGATTTTAGCCCGACGGATTCACCGATGAGTGTTTTAGTTCAAAAATTATAAATTCAAATTCTGGACAGCCATTCGTGAGGTAAACAGGAAAGCCTTAAATTAGTCCAATTTACAACCAGAGGCCATCAATGGAAATAAGGTAAACAAGTACAAAGAAATGGAAACATTACTCCATGAGCTGAGCATAAATTAACATAAACACGATGCTCAAATGAACCAATACCGACCTTCCTGTTTTCATTGGTTACTGGAATGTCCTCTCCAGATGGCTTGAGGGCATGGGTGTGGACATTACCAAAGACATCGGTGGTACTGATAGAGAAGGTCTGCATCAGCTCCTCCACATTGCCCTCGTGGTTCAAGAGAGAGAGAAGACTCTTTGCCAAAGTCTGTTAATATCGAACCAAAATAATAATAATAATAACTCGAATCTCCATTCCTCTGAATTTATTTTGAACTTGCTTAGTAAAGCCAAAAATAAAAAATAAATTTTTTGAAAACAACTCTCCACTTTACCGGTCTTGCAAGGATCAGGTCGTCGAAGTTACCACGCCTGGAGAGCAACTTCCGGTAGAGGACCATGGGAAATCGAATGTCAAGGATGACGTTGTTGTAGATGGCCAGTCCGATGAGGATTCCGATCAGAGTGAATTCAGCATCGTTCTCGAAGGAGAGCTCGTTGAACCAAAAGGTCTGCGTTTCTTGATCGAGGCGAAACATTCCTAAAGGTTGGGTAATGAATGTCAGTGTCGATGAATGTCAGTGTTAATGCTTGCCAGTAATGTTGTTGATTAATCTTAGGTAACTTGTTTGCAACTCCATTTATTTAGATGCATCCATCACCTACTGAGGAGTAAATGTATCATTACAGATTCAATTGATCATCAGCAATTACACAACAAGATGATGTCAACCTTAATATTAATTGTAAAGCAACATTGCCATAAGTTTGCTATAAGTTTCATGAAGGCTCCAGGGGACTATTCATGAAAAGGAGATGGAAGAAGAATAAAGATCTCACAAAAGATCATTGCCAGCATCATTTCAACTTTTGCATTCATCAACTATTTGAACATCTTTCAAATCGTGCCCCGAACGAAACACCGACCGAAATCTGGATTGAACAATTCCTCCACGATGAGCTGGAAAAATTCCTTGGAAACGCCTCCCTCATCCACTCCTTGTTCTCCTTCAAACTCCACAAACAGCTGCTTCTTCAGATCCTGCGGACTGTTCATCGTTATTGTCTCCAGCTGGAAAAGAACGACGAAAAGTATGTGAAATTAAAAACATTGAAAAGCTTTTTCATGTACTATGCTTGAGAACAAAAACACCAGCTAGGTTATAATTAGTAAATTAGTTAAAAATTACTAATAATAGTAAATCCAAATTCACTGATTTACTAATAAACTTATTGACTAAAATTATGGATAAGTAAATCTTGTTAAAAATAGAAGTAATGGAAGCAATATTAAGAGTTAAAGCACAAACAATTTTTAAAATATGTCCGACTTTCAAAGACTCACGTTGACGAGAGCGTCTCCGACAATATGATCTCTCCTTACGTTCAGCCTGAGATAGGGGGCAGTCATGGAAGCACTGGAAGAGCCGGCATAGAGGACATTCTGGAAGAGCGTGGCCCTCCTCTCGTCAAACATGCGAATGCGATTATCGAAATAAAGACCCATCTGTTTGGCTGCCGTGGTGAGAACGAATGGATTGGCCATGAACGAGAAGCGCCATTCTGGCCTGACCCTATAGTAGGCATAGTCCTTGTCCATTTCAACTGCATCACTGAGAGTTTCATTGACAAATTCCTTTGGAGACAACAGAGGCTCTCGACAATCCACCGCCGTCAGTCCCAGTGCTTCTCCGAGAGGATCACGATGGTTGGAAGAAGAGCCCTGTCTTTCTTTTGAGATGTCAAGATAACTCCTGAGGAATAGGTCATTAGGGGTGATCCTGTCATTCTCAAATTCCTCATCCTCATCATCTGACATGGAGAAGCTGGAGTGCAATTTGATGCCTTCCCTTGGGACTTGTTTTCTGGCAGCACTCTCCCCCAGAGTGGAGTTCTCTTTTTTCTTCCTCTCCAACCACTTTTCATCCATTCTACCCCCCAACATGGAAGCATAATAGAACAACTTGAGCAAGATGACTGCACCGCAGATGGCATCGTCATCATTAACCGTCTGGTCGAGTTGGACCCACGGCCTGATCACTACTCGCACTGTAATCATTTGTTGGATGGAGCACACGACCCTCCTCATGATTGCTGCGCCATTGGGGTATTCTCCATACCTCCTGGCCCAGTGCTTGACTAATGCCACTTGGCACTTGATGGGTAAGTGTCGGACGGTGCGATAAAAATTTGGAACGGCCAGTTCCAGAAGTTCGAGGCTATCCAGTAAAGGCATCTCTAAAATGTTGGCGTAGATGTTCGGAAGTTTCCGATCCGATTTCAGATTGTCCTTCTCGCCCGACAGAAGGCCGGATTCAATTCTGCGTGACAAGTGAACCAGGGCAGCTTTCATCGGCTCACAGTAGACACTTGAATCTGCTAGCAAGGACAGCCTTTCATAACAGCGGGATAGAGACTCGACATTTACACTGACTTCATACTTTATCTGCGAATACGAGTTTGCCATGCTTTCTTCCAGGTCCAACAATTTTGTCATAAATGCGTTTTTCCTTCCAGACTGATTGGCGTCTTCAAACACGACAACTCCATCCAAATCACTCGTGTCCTCATCACGATAAGCAGGCCCGTCAACTGCGCTGCCTTCTTCCATTTGATCGGCGTCTTCTTCCTCGTAACTGCCATCTATTTCGGAGTGGTCGGACATCAAGTTGCGGCCTTTCGAGTTGCGGTTTTTCGTATCACAAGTCGATTGCTTGAAAGTTTCTGAATCAGTGTTTCCTATATTGTTGCTGGAAGAAGCTTCATCAGCTTTATCTTTGATGTAAAAGCTTTCCTTCAAAATCTCAGGGTTGGAGAAGGAGGAAAATATCAGGATGGCCAGTTTGGTCCATTCATTTGTCTTTTCTGCTTCTTCAATAGTGTTTACTAACTTTTCTTCAGTAAGGATGACTGGATTTGATAATAATTTATTGATTATAATTATGATTAATTATAATAAAATTTCAAAGATTAAGACAAATTGTAAATTCTAACAATATCATAAAAATCAAAGTAAAGAACAGCATTAACATACATATTTCATTCTTCTTTGAAATTGCATCATAGTCCAGTGTTGGGATGCTGCAAGTGCATGAATTGTTCTGATCATCTGGTGATTCTTCTCTCCGACTTGAATTCTCCTTTAAGCATGAAAAACAAGCACATAAGTGTGAAACAATCATTTATTCATTTTAAGATGCATAATATTTAGAGAATTAACCAGAATCAAATAATTTAAGCAAAGCAAACCTCGCTATCTGAAATCTTTGAAAGCTTCCTACTGGACACATCGCAAAGTCTGGAGCGATTTTTAAACAGTTCTACTGCTTTTCCAGCAGCTTCATTGCGACCAATGCCTAAGTAAAGAAAAGCACTAGAGGAAGCACAAAGTTCATTATCACAGAGAGGATCCCCACAGCCATCAGTCAATTGATAGTAGTATCTCTCAATCTTTTCTTTAGCAGCAACTCTCTTCCTATAAATTTACACCCCATCTTATTATCTAGTGAATATAACATTATCATTATAATATAATTGTTACATTTCGTTTTGAGAGTTGCTAGTAACTGTCAATGAAGTCGGTTTTGAATCTTCGGCGCTGAGTATAAACATACAAGTATTTAAAATGAAGGGCATCGTCATAAAGGAAACAATAATTCCAATATATTTACAATTGCATCTAATGTAGATTCATTTTGGACAATCATAGATTGAGAAAATGGTAAACTACCTAACAACGAAGTTGTTATCAGCACCAGAAAATCTTGAAGAATTCATATAATTCAAACTTTAACAAATTCAAACAAGTGTCTATCTATTCACAAATATCAGTCTGACTCGAGCGGAAAAAATTGTTCGCAGATCCCGTATAAACATCAATAGATTTCGTTTTCTAGGGGCCATTATGTATAGATGTTTTTGAATTTGATAAAATTTAATTCGTAATTAATTTATAATTACCAAAATTTTGATATGACTTACAATATTAAATAATTTATCTTTAGATCCATTCAAGCATATTGTTTAATAAACCATTTTTTATTGGAAGTTAGGAATACCATTAAACATCGCTGGTTTCCAAACAACGGTTTCAAATATCTTGTTCAGTTGGTTGTTCGTCGTGCAGACATGGCTGATGGTGAGTTGACGATAAATTCGTGTTATTTATATTTTTGTCTATTCTTTTTCTAAATCCAGCAAATCACGTTGTTCCTGAAACTGCTCCTCAGATCGAGCCTAGTACAGACTTCTCGCTTCCTTTGAACGTCCAGGTATTGAACTGATAAAATTTATTTAGTATGCTAATTTTTAAGCTTGTCGATATCTTCACTTATCAGAAAGTTGTCACCAACGAAAAGTCTTCTTTCGATCTTCCACCAAAAAAATCTAAAGTTGAACTACAGTCATTACCTACTAGGGCTTACCTGGATCAAACAGTTGTACCTATTTTGATGCAAGGACTTTCAGCGCTGGCAAAAGAAAGGTCTGTTTCTAAATCGTAAAAAAAATTACTTAATATTTTATTGAGGTATGTAACCCTGCAGGCCACCAAATCCAATAGAGTACTTGGCAACATATTTGTTAAAAAACAAGAATCAGTTTGAATAATGGAGCCATCTGAATGAAGACTTTTTGGTGGAACCTTCAACATTTTTTTATGATTTCACTAAATAATAATATCAAGCCTTTGCCCTTCCATGCAATTTATTTTAGAGACAATTGTAGTGGATGCTGTATCCTCAAATTAATGTCTATAGGGTGGAAAAAAAACTGTAACACTACAATGAGTAAAATTTGGTCTGGTATTCCATATAATTACACTATGGAAATGTTTTGAGTTAAGCGGTGGAATTATGCACAGATCGTTACATGTGAGATTTGAACGATTGAATCAACTCGACAAAATATTTGAAGCTGTTTTTCAGTCTTAGTGTTGTGACATGAAACCATCACTAATTAGCAATTGAATAAAATTTCCTTATTTTGTTTTTGTTGACAACATTGCTAGGCATTCGGATAGCATTCATGCATGCAACTAAGTTTTGGACAAATTTGATTTTCTAAGTAAGTACAAGCTTGATGGTCTTGAAGTTCTGCCACTTTAATCAAACTCTGCATCGTTATCGTTTGATATCTTAAAACCCATAGAAAGTTATTAAAATCAGACAAGGTTGTAAGTATGTCGGGCAGAATGCTTAGGATCAGTCCCACAACTAGTTTCTATTGATTCTGCTGGTTTAATTGCTAATATCAGTTGAAATAATTGTCCTTAAGTAGGATTGCAGTCACTTGGGATGAAAATTCAATTGGCAGCCTTCAGAGGCTTCTTGCAGCAACATGAATGAAGCTCTTTATGATGTTGGAGCTAGCTGAGGTGGCCTGGAATGGCTGCTGCCCTCCAACATAAACAGTGACAAAGCCTGGGGGATTGACAATGTTCATATTCATATTTAATTGATTATTGTAGAAAAGACACAGAGATCAATGTTAAGTGAAAAGTTATTAATAAAAAGATAGGTTTGGGATCAAGAAGAGTTAGGACAGTACCAGAACGAAGAAATGACTAATAAACAATCTTACCAGGCACAAACACAAAACCCTTGACATCATCCCAGACTTTGAGCTGTTCAGCTTTAAAGCCCAGTTTGACCTCAACAAAGCCACTAGAGGCAGGAATCACATTTCTGGACACAGCCACCAACTGTATTTTTGGCATGATGATGGAGGGAGGGAGGTTCTGCCAGCTGATGTATGCCTGAGTCACCTGAAGAAGTTTCATTTCTAACAAATTTTAGTCAAGAAATTTGGCAAAATGCAATGTACATAAAA
>MPNW01000930.1:2500-10010 GCA_011800805.1 Hirudo medicinalis
TTCCAAACGGGGGACTCGAAACCAGTGGCCGTCAAGATCCTTAACCCAACAGGAGAGGACGTCCTCAACTGTTTGGACAGTTTCAAACAGAAAATGTTTGGAGAACTCGGATCCAGTAACGGGGCATGGAAGGAAACGCCCCCCACAATGGTCGATGACGTCTTCAAGATGGATGATTCCGAGGAGCAGTCGACCGCATCGTCCAGAGCGGCAAGGATACTGGAGATGTGCCGAAACAAAGCCAAACTGAAGCTGATGAAGGAGGCTTACCTGATGAGCGTGTTGAAGAACGAGAACATCGTCAAGGTTGGTTTTGTTCAAATTATTGATTAAGTTTTCCAATAAACTCAACCCGAACGTTGACAAATTTGATAATTAAATCAGCCATACGAAAGAAATAATCATAATCAAATCACCTCTAACTGAACTGGTAATCATCGTCATCACGATCATTATCATTATCACTCACTCAGCACCATCAACGCCACTAGGGGTGTCTGAGTGAGAGGAAAGGGGGTAGGGTGGATTCTTGGGTGCAGAATAATTTTGTAGTAGGCGACAATTTGTCAAGCCTCAGAAATTGATGGATGCAGTTCTGCATACGAGCAGGTGTTTCGCTTAAGTAATTAGCTGACGTGACAAGCCCAGGAATAACAATTATTATGATATTGCTGTAATTCAACCGTCTTAAGTGTGCGTTATATTTATTTATTATCGTTATTATTATTATTGTTGTTGTTGTTATTATTATTATTATTATTATTATTATTATATAGCGTATTGTTATTATTATTATTATTATTATTATTATTATTATTATTATTATTATTATTATTATATAGCGTATTGTTATTATTATTATTATTATTATTATTATTATTATTATTATTATTATTATTATTATTATTATTATTATATAGCGTATTGTTATTATTATTATTATAGCGTATTGTTATTATTATTATTATTATTATTATTGTTATTATTATTATTATTATTATTATCATCATCATTATTATTATTATTAAATCCGCTCAAAATTTGGGAGCTCTTGATAAATGAAATCCAAATGAAGTCGAACATTGCCACCAACGTTGAGTTCATCATGGCGATTGTAATCGTCATCATCATCATCATCATCACCACCATCATCATCATCATCATCATCACAGTCATCATAAACATCTCGAAAACCACCCATCGACACATGGGGGACCACCCAAGGAAAATCACAGGCCCAGATGGAGTTGAACTCAGTGCATCGATTCAACCTAATGCACCTCACTCATGGCTCCTTCGGGGTCATGTGAGAGATGTTTCAGGAGATCGATGAGTGATCATGATCTTCAGTTATCTTCATCATCATCATCATCATCATAATCGTCATGTATGGTGATTGATACGGGTTGAAACTTTTTATTAATTGCTAAATATGAATTTTTAATTCATCATTCATCTCTGTCGAATTAATGTCTAGATTATTATTATTACCTCCTTCCAAATCCAATCCATTCACTCGCTCACTCACTCACTCACTCACTCACTCACTCACTCACTCACTCACTCACTCACTCACTCACTCACTCACTCACTCACTCACTCACTCACACACACACACACACACACACACACACTCACACACACACACTCACTCAATCACTCACTCACTANCACTCACTCACTCACTCACTCACTCACTCACTCACTCACTCACTCACTCACTCACTCACTCACTCACTCACTCACTCACTCACTCACTCACTCACACACACACACACACACACACACACACACACACACACACACACACACACACTCACTCACTCACACACTCACTCACTCTCACAATCCCAGCATTGCCAAGTTTAACGTCTCCAATGACCCAACAGCTCCATGACATATGCCTGCTCTGGGAGAACAAAGAAGGTGGAAAAGCCAATTCCAAAGATGGATCGAATTACGTCGTTCCAGGCTCCGGAAAATCCGGAGGCGATGACGCCACGACTTTCTCCACCCTGAGTGGCCTCAGGGTGTCCTACTCCACCCAATTTGGGAGCGAGGCGGACTTGATAAGTCTGCTGCAGTTGTCCTGGGAAGATCGCTTGAGGGTTAGTGGAGGATGCTTTCTTCTTGGAGAGTCACTCACTCGTGTTATCATTCGCCCATTCACCCATTAAACTCACCCACTCACTCATTTGCTCTCAAATGCATTTCGATCATTCAATCTGACTTCACTCACTCACTCACTCACTCACTCTCACTCACTCTCACTCACTCACTCACTCACCCACCCACTCACTCACCAACCCACCCACCCACTCACTCACCAACCTACTCAACCGTTCATGTCCTCATTCGTTTACCCAGCCACTCAAATAACTTTTGGGAACATCGAACTTGAAGTGCTAAGGTTGTTTTTTTATTTCACGAGTGTTTGAGGTCGGCATCCGTCAACTTTGGACTTAATTTTCAATTACCTTGACAACTGGAACAATGACTCTGGTTCGTGTGACGCGTTGGTGTTGTTCAATTTATATTTATATTTAAGCTGCTATTATTATTGTATTATATTTATTTATTATTATTATTATTTATTATTATTATTATTATTATTACTGCTACTGCTGTTGCCGCTGCTGCTGCCGTTGTTGTCGTCATCATCGTCATCATTATCATCATCATCGTTGTTGTTGATGATATTATTATTATTATTATTATTGGCGACGATTCGTTATTGAATAATTTTTCATTGAAATCAGATATTTTAGAATAAAACAATTTAATTTAATATCGAGAAAAAAGAAGAAATGCTAAACGTACTCGAACTGCTAATTACTTAACGGACTGTCTGGTAGAGAATGGTTCCAGCAGGAGTGCAGTGGAGTGCAAAGGTCTCCACTTTCACTCCCGCTCACTCATTCTAATGTCTTCGAGATCTATTTCAGTCTTTTATTTCTTGATGCTGTCTTTAATTATTATTGTGTTCCACTCCTCACTCACTCACTCACTCACCCATCAACTCACCTTAGCTAATCACCTCTCTGTCTACTAACCTTATTCTGGCTTGGTGCAATGCAAAGCTGCCTCCAGACCACATGTGGTCCATCTCCACAAGACACATGAATGCACTTAAGAAGAATTTCGAGGAGAGTTGTGCGTTGAACATTGTCTGAACTTCTGAACCTCGTCTTGCTGGGCTTTTCATGCCCCCCTCAACTAATAATAATAATAATAATAATAATGATGATGATGATGACGATGACGATGACGATGATAATAATGATAATAATGATGGTGATGACGATGACGATGATAATAATGATAATAATGATGATGATGATGATGATAATTATAATAATGATAATGATGATAATAATAATTATTATTATAATAATTATTAATATAATTATGCTATAATAGTCCCCCCTCAACCATGCAACTCATTATTATAAATTATCATTTATAGGTGATCACGACTTTACTCTCTCACACTTGAGAAAGTTATACGAGGCACTCAAAACCAATCACAAATTTGATTGCAAACAACCCAAAGCAGACCAATCCAGTATTCGGAATCCGAAATTCCTTGTTCAAAACGTCTGAGTCAGGGTTTCGAATTTGGCGCCTCTCTTAGAGTTCATATGTCAGACGTAAATCAAACACTCCATGCGGTTTGAACCCGGATTTGAACGCTGGGGGTTCGAGTTGAGCATGATAATGTGCATGCCGTTATCTCTAAATGATCATTTATGCATTGGCTTGGATGTTAGTCGCCTATAATGTTTACAGTACTATATATTGATATTAAGACGATATTAATAATGATAATGATGGTGATGATGGTGATGATAGTGGTGATGATGATGATAATGATAGCGTTGACAATACATTGCAAACAACAATCCTTCCATGTAAACTTATTTCAATACAAGTCCCAAAAACTGGAAACACAATTTTAAAAGTATTTAATATAAGAAAGCTAATAATAATAATAATAATAATAATAATAATAACAATAATAATAATAACAACAATAATAATAACAATTATAATAATAACAATAATAATAATAATATCAGTAAAATTATCACTAATAGTTATTATTATTACTGGATATAATGATAACGATATTCGTAATCATAATGCTAATTGGAAGCAGTTTGTAGTCTGCTCGTCTATAAAGGCTAAAATCCTTATCTCCGATGACGGGCATTATCATAACCATAACATATCATATTTCCAATAAGCCTTAATTATTATTTCGTGTTTCTGCCCTTCTTGACCCGTGAACAGCGTCAGGTTGCCAACGTTGGGCCTGGCTGCGGTTTCGTGGTTCGACCACAGTCTCCTACTGTTCCTTGGGGGACTGATGAAGGTGGATGATGATGTTTGATCTGTGCGTTAATCTGGATTTCTTTCATGTCTTTCTTCGCAATCATTAATCTTCTTAGTCATCGTTGTCGTCGTCGTCGTCGTCGTCATCACATTATCAGGATCTTGAAGTCGCCATAATCTCAGTATGCCATCCTCGTTTTCAAAGGTTTGTTACGGAATTTCGAAACTCCTGAGATACTTTTCCTCTCTGAGTGCTCCCTTCGTCGGCTCGGTTTCCATTAATGACTTCAGACGCCAACAATTCGTCCTAGTCGATGGCGAGATCATAATGACCGACCTCGACGACCTGACTTTCGAGGAAAGGTCATGTCGGGTCGACCGGGACTGTCTCCTAGAAGATGATAGACTCAGGTGAGCCCTAGGTTTTGCATTTCGATAATACTGAGGATTACAGTTGTGTTATCAAAAGGGCTGGGATTTTAAATAGAAATGTGAATTATAATTTTTTCCAACGTAATTAACGACATTTGAAACTCGAATCCTCGACATAGAGGATGCAATCTGACGATACCAACCAATAAAAATCAACTTTGGTTCATGTCCACGCTAAACAACAACAACTCAATCACCGATCAACTCAGTCGACAACATAACTCGACGACATCGTCAACAACATCATTGTCACCGATTCAGAACGTCTGCCGTGAGATGCACCGGCGGTAAGTGCCATCGTTGGCACGACGCCAAAAACACCAGGAACGCCGGTATTCATTTCGTGTCCGTCCTCCTTCCGCACGGTGCACCGGATTTTCTCAAACCCCTGGCGACTGAAATAATAAACAACTTTACCGCTGCCACCTGGCGAACGGAAGAAAATCACGGGCTGGTCAAGAGATTGGTCAAGGACTTTGCCAGTGGGGTCTATCTGGCCAGAGTGAGAGAAGGAAGACAGGAGGAGAGAAGCGGTTTGTTTGCTACAAAACAAAAAAATAATTATAGATAATTATTATGATGGTTTGTAAGTTTGTGGTTAAAAAGTTCAATTTGATTTTGTGGTGATGCTTACCAAGCATTATACAATTTGCTTGATCCTATCTTAAGGATCATCATCGTCATCATCATCATCATCATCATCATCTTAAGGAACCTTCCCACGTAAACTGATAAACTGAAAAAACATTGTTGACTCAACAGCTCGCTACGAGGTCATGGAAGGTCACGACCAGCCCGGGCAGCACGACTACAGATGCCACTACACGAGGGGAGCGTACGGGTGCACGGTTTCGGTGCACGACGAGGAGGAGGCAAAGACCCTCTGCGACGTGGACGATGTGTGCAGGGGATTTGTCATGTCACCTCTGAAGTCTTGGACTGGTGAGTGTTTCAAGGTGCTGATGATGATGATGGTTGTAATGGTTAGTGTTGTTATATTGGTGATTGGGTATAACCATTGGTGAACAAAATGGTGATGGTAACAAAAAGTTGGCGATGATGAACGTAGAGATGTTGTTGGAACACTTGCCACCGTTTATTTCCAACAGGGAGAAGGTACGTCCACCTCAAGTCCAACGTGACCCCCGGGGCTCTCAAGAAGGCTCCAAGGGGTTACACCCTTTACTACAAACCTGAGCTCTGAGATTCAATGAATGGATGGATGGATGAATGATTGAGTGGATGGATCGTTCTTTTTTTATTTGCACGAGCACGTACAATCACGCATATATTTCATGGTGACCAATCAGAGTTATTGTTAGTAATGACATCAATTTTATTCTCGACTTTCTACATTATATTCTCTCATCGTTTTGATCATCGTCACCTTTATTGAATGACGTGCGACGGTCGTCGGAGTTCACAGGGTTCGGATTCTATACCATTTTTGCGTCATTTGACGCGAAGACCACTCTCACATATCGGTCGATTCTATCCTCGGAGAGTTTCAATCCACAGTGGATTTTACCTTCCTGAGCAGACGGATTTGTTTTTGATTCTCCGATTTATTTTTTCTTTTTAATTTTGTTTACAAAAGAGCTTGTGGATTTGTTTTGGGAAATCATTTTGAAGTTTTCTTTTCGGCTTCGGTCGGAGGCCATTCGCAGTCGTCCGCCGTATCGGGTCTCAAGGCGTCCTTAGGTCTTGAACTCGAGACCTCCAAGGTCTTGCTTCACTTTTCCACAAAGGAAGACATTTAAATTCGCACCATTCGATCATGTTTTTGTATTTCATCAGAATTTATTACTTTTTCTGTAAAAAGTTGGTTTTATCTCGTAAACAGGGAACGAGTTCACTTCTTTGCGCGGTGATTTCATCGACTCGTCGTCGGTTTTATTATTTTTTGTTAGCTAATTATTTGAAAATCTTTAATCTCTAAATCAAACTTTCATTTCACTTTGTAAGACTTGTTTGCCAGAGACCTTTGGTATTTCAGAGAGAGCTTCATTCAGTAATTCTTTGATTTATTACCCTATTTTTTCAGAAAATTCGTTGATATTGTGTCGTATATAAATATATATATATATCGTGAGTGATTGTCACCAGTGCTGTTCACCTGACTTTTCTGATGTCAAAGGCTGATTCGTTTCTTCACCAAAGTCGCCGTGTCATGGTAGCTGTTTTTTTTTTTTTTTTTCAATCTGATATTTTATTGGATTTCACAAAATCCACAGTGAGATTAACGACGATATTTGCGGCCGAAAGGAATTTTAGGATCATTTTATGTTTTCAAACTTCCTTGTTAAATCGTGGGTAAACATTTTCTGTTCGTTGGTTTTACGACCGGGTCTTGATCGAAAGCTTTTCCTAATACATCGTAGCTTGAACTGATTCTGGACAATTGAATGGCATTTGGCCGCCTACCCCGTCGGTCGATCCCCGACAGCGATCCCTCGGTCGCGAAAGTGTCGAGCACCTTATTTACACGTTTCGATTCGTTACAAAGTTCTTTGCACCGAGCGAGCAGACGCTCCATTATTTCGCCAGCCTTTTTTGGCTTGATTTTCATGTTTGGTTTTCTCGAGATTATGCGACAATCAGTCGAGCAGCTTCTGTTTTCTGCGACGCGCAAAATATTTTGATGCTACTGCCGATCACGATCTTAACATTCTCTACCGATTATTGTCTATTATTTCTCATGCTCCACATTTTACGGCAACCCCGAAAAGTGATGCCAATAAAT
>MPNW01000930.1:10522-33455 GCA_011800805.1 Hirudo medicinalis
GGGCTTCGAATGCGAATCATCACATTACATGTCTTCTTCTCCAACGAATGTTGGGAACAGCACATTGCACTTTACCTTCTCAAGGCATCAATTACTTCCTTGCACGTTCAATCACAGCAACATCGAACGGCAGTAACGGGTTCTCCCTCAAAGCTTCACAACTGGAATCTTCCGTCGGCCGCACGCAACGTTCCTCGGAAGGCCTTCAATTTTCTGCACCCAAAATGGCCGGTGCTTTGTTGGCAAAACTAGGAATTGGAGAATCCGAAGAACATCTGAGATCTTTTTGAGATAGAAGTCGAACAGAACGAACGCTGCAAAAACAATTGGTGCAAAGGGTACTTCGGTGCAAATGCGGGCACAAGAAAAAGAAAAAAAAAATCCAGTGCAGGAAAAACTCGTACAAAACCTCTAAAGGGTGGGCTCGCAAAAGTTGCAGATGCACGGCAGACGGACAAACGATGCACGGACGAACAAAACAAATCTAGAACATTCCGTCGGCATAAATCATCGTAAAATATTGCACTACCTTGACTTTCCATAAAAAAATAGGAGATGGTCGGATGTTGGCAAGGTGTAGCCGTCTAAATAGCTAATTAGTATGCCTCATATGCAGTGATTCATTTGGCATAAATTGTGCTTACTTGACGTACAAAATAGGGTCTCCAATGACATTTTTACGTCTGTGCCGTTTTATAAAATGTCGTCAAAAATATACTCGTCAGTTAAATATCAGGAAATTCGATAAAATATCAAAATTTGTTCGAAGAACAAGAACTTGCACCTATCGTGGACAACCCAAGCCCTCAGGCAGTGTGACTTGAAACCCTGCCAAGTAAGAGTTACATGATAAAATGGGAACAGGTAAGTCGTTTGATTGTAAATGCACGGCATCCCAGGAATTGCAACAAAGAAGATGACGATGAAGATGGCGACGACCAAGACAGAAATGAAAAATGTCCTTAGCGAAGACAATAATATAGAAACCAAATCGAATAGGGTGGGTGATTAGAAGCATGTATGACAAGTTCAAAGCCATCAAAGACCGGCAGACGAGGTACTAAGCTTAACGGAAGAGGTGCCCGAAAAGATGGACGCGTCGGAGCTCGAGGGAGACTAAATTCACTCAAATAGAAAACAAAGAATGATGGGAGGGACGACCGTTGGAAACATTCGCCGACAACCAAATGCGGTGACGGCAGGACCTACCACTCTTCAGAAAAGACAAAACACGTGATGGAGGGAGAAGCGGGAAACAAAAGCACAAAGTCCACAACACCGAAGGAAATCCGCGACATTTATGGAGAGCCGCGGCGGGCGTCTGGCCCGGAGAGACCGGCCTCCGACAATGAACTTTTTATTGCGACTTTCTTCGGAGAGTTTTTTTTTAAGAGCTACCACCTTGACCTTTGCTCTATTTGAAGGTCGTATCTTGGATTTGTTTGTTAGTTTCTCGGTCAATTTCATGCCTACTTTGTTTTTTGTTGCGGAGCAGTATTATCAGCTATGACCTTTTCAACTTGTTTTTGGACCTCTGACTTTGGCTTTCCTAAATCGACCGTCATCCTACTTCCCCTGACCACTTGGAGCACTGACAGTGACTTTTTGATGACCCTCGAGTAGGTGTCACCGCCGTCGTTCGACCGACCTTTGTGAACCAGACTGCGACTGGTCCCTATGGCTCCATCGACAGAAGAACATTCGATGTCCTTGACATTTCTGGAGTTCTTCGGAGAAGAAAGTGCCGACCTCAGATGACTCGAGAGGTCCGCAAAACTTCCGCTCTTCCCCTCTTTGATGGAGCCAATCGAAGCGATGGTAGGATTCGGTTGGAAACTTGGAGAGCTGGTGATGGAGATTTTGGCATTGGAAGCCGTCAAGACGGACGATCTGGTGGTAATGGTGATGGTGGTGGAATTGGTGGAGTTGGTTCCAGCACTAGAAGTGGTAGCAACTGTCACGGTGCTCGTAGAGACGGCAGACGAAGTTGTGGTCGAAGTGGAATTGGGCATCTGCTGGAGCTTTCCGAGATTGCTCGCCTCTCGGATGGCTTGGACCACCTGCTGCATGGTCGTCTTGGGACTGGAACCTTGCTGTTGCTGCTGTTGGTGCATGAGGTTGACAAAGCCCTGTGTCTTGGTCAGGTCCCTGAACCTTCTGACCTCTGTGGCAAAGCCCTTTTTGGACTGGAGATGATCGGAGAGGTTTGAAAAAATTAAATTTTGTGAAAGGCTTTCCCTCAAAGCTTTTCATAGTTTTTTTGAGAGCTGTAAAGAATCAATTTAGCAATAAAAAGTATTAAACAGTCTATCTGATTTACCTGCTTGACAACTTTTTTTTATGGACACGACCACACTTTTACTTCATATCCCACAAGATCAAATCAAATCTAAGAGCCCATTCTGGAACTTCTCTGGCATAATGTTCCTTACATTGTATCTCACATATCGAGTAGACTCATTCATTCTGACTTATGCCTTTCTGTGTCCATATTTCCCAGGGTTTCAAAGATTTGGTGTCAACAACACTGCTTCCAGCTGTACTTTTCTAATCCAGCTGTACTGTTTTGTACCTTTTCAAGGTATATCTATCAGTAGCTCCTCATTTATTGATTCAACTCATTCAACCAGGTGAGGTAAATTCAAACTTAATTAGTCCACTAAACCTCTTCAGAATGTATGTGCTTTCCCAAAACCTGCCATCGGTCCAAAGGCCGTCATACAATCTTCATCCCAATCGCCACCTTCCTCCCAATAACACACGTACGCAAACACACAAGCACATGCATGGAAGGAACTCAAAAGTACTCCAAAGAAACGTAACATGGTGCAGTGGTACGAGTAAATCCAACGTAAAATTATTCTCCACAAAACAAAGTCTAAAAAATATATCGTGCGAAATCCGACAAACCCAGGGAGGTCCCAGGGACGACGCAGAGGATCTCGAGCCCCTGCCCGAGGCTATCCGGGAGCGATTTCGACACGGGCGAACGGATTGCGGGCGAAAGAATCAAAGCGACGGGGTAAAGGAAGCAAGAAATGCTCCAAGAATGGAATGCCCTTTCTATAAACAAGCATCTAAACTAACTAACATTCTAAGAAACACCACAACATCTGACAGACCGACACCGACTAACTAATACTAACCGACACTAGCCGATCCTAACTAATACTAGCATGTCCGGAGAAAACAGGGACTCGTTGCCGAACAATCCGACAACATAAAACAAATACGAGCGTCTCCACGAAGGATTCTAAGAAACCGACGAATTGATTATTTCGAATGAACACTCGTAAAATCCTCCCGGTGACCTCCAAGGTCGACCGGTTTGAAGAACTTTATTGGCGGCAGCACGACGCCGGTCGAGGCTCGAGAGGTCCGAGTCGCTCTCGCCGGGGTTCGAACACGAATCCCACGGCGACGACGACAGTTCGAGCGTCGAGAGTGAAAGCGAGAGCTTCGGCGACGAAGGAATGCGCATGCGAGCGTCGATAATGCGTCGATTCTTTTGCAGCACGAGCGAAGAAGCACGATCGTCCTGTCTTCGACTTCCGTCGCAAGTCGGATGGACTGCAGGAAGTACGTCTGCGAACGACAGGACGACTCACGCATTGCATGCAATAAATAGTCGAGAAATGTCATCATTAAGATAATGACGTCGACAAAGTTCGGACAATGGCATCTGAAATGTCACGACGACGACGAAAAATGTCGCTGCAATTCCGGCAACAAGACGATCGCGTCGAGAGTGAAAGAGCGATGTCATCGTGAGTTTTTAAAGATGCCGGGCAACTGCTTAATTATTCACGATCGACAGGTTATTTATAGCACCACACTGACTCGGAATGTCATCAGCGTGACCAAATTCTTTGGCGAGAGACTCTTCCAGAATGCACATAGAGGGAATTTCAACAAGAAACAACAATAACAATGATGACAATAATGATAATAATAATAACAGTAATTATAAGAATAATAACGTATCATAATGTAGTAATATTATATTTATATTATTTATTATCATAATAGTTATTAGTTATTACTAATATGGTAATGGTAATAATGATAACAATATTAATATTAACAACAGGAAGAGGTTAACGACATCAAGCATTGACACTGTTAGTGGTGGTGCCCCCGGCGAGGCCAGAGTAGGTGCTGCTGCCGATGCTCAGGGACGGCAGTTTCGGGATGATGGATCGGGTGGACTGCGGCAAAACAAGGTTACAATTAAAAGGTATCGAAAGAATATGTCGATTTGGGGGTCGACCGGGAGAAATTGCGGCCACGGTTAGGACGTGGGACCCTGGTCGATACTTACTGCCACTCTACAGCTTTATGTTTCTGTATTTTATGACCATCTAATGTTTAACGATATAATTATCATTATTATTATTGTTATTACTATTATTATTATTATTATTATTATTATTATTTGATTTACAATAATTTCAATAAATATTACTAATATTCATATATCAACACCATGTTTGAGCCAATAACTTGAAAAATTTGGCTAATGAAATTGAGAACAAAGAATCTATCAGCATCTCTTTATTATTATTATTATCATTATTATTATTATTATTATTATTATTATTATTAATTAGTTTCATGTGAATAATAGTCATATTTTAATACTATAATTACAACAAGTGCTCATTGTATTCCAAAGCATAACCAATCACTGCTAGGCAAAGTTAATCAAGCACAAATTGACTAAAACTTGTGTGTCTATACTGTGTATACATATGTATGCTGACATCTCAATAAATGTCGTGGTGTTTAATGTCTGACATTAAAAACCAAACCTAATAACATCTCGCATTTATTTTTTCTTTCTAAATTAAATCAATTTTTAATTAAATTGAATTGTTCAACTCCAATTCGGACGCCTACCGTACTTGCCCGACCGACCCTGTCCTACCGGGGCGGCCTCAAGGTCGCACAAACTCGAGGTCGAGCGACCGAAAACAAAAGAACCAACTCAAACGAAACAAAGGAGATACAAAAACCAAAACGTCCACCAACGAAACACCGACACTTACCACCTTGCAAGGAGCAGATCACAATGACAGGCACAGGAAGAGGCGAAGGCAAAATAGAGCAAGCATGGAGAGAAATAAAATGGCAGACATAAAAACTCATCCTTCTGCCTATCCATCCGTCGTCCCACCCCCCCTGGAACTTCCCCAGTGGGGGACCGAGGGGGAGGGGAAATGAAAAAAAAAATCCGCAAACATCGACCATCGACCGGTCGCAATCCAAACAGGCAAACTTTTTTGGTGCGTGGTACAACGAGAGCATACAAGTGCACAAACACAATGAGGAGTACAACGACTACGACGACAATCCACGACACTCGTGCCGGCCATGATGATGATGATGATGATGATGATGATGATGATGATGTGTCGATCACGATCATGAAACCACGTAATTATTTCAGTGAAATAATCATAAAATTATAATGTAATTAATCAAAGTGACTTAATAAACGTTTCTGCACTCAGTCGACCCTCGAGGGTCTCCCGGTCGAACCCAGCCCCGCCCGATAGCGAGGGCATCCTCGTCCCCGATGGAAGGCTTTCGGAATAGCAGACGATAAAATTCCACAACGAACGTCGAAATATTTATTGGCGACTATTTTTTGGAAGCCATTCACATTAGTTCCGCATCTTATCTGACCAGTATTGGGCGGAGCGAACGATGGACGGAAATGGAAAGGGAATGGAACGGATAGAAAGAATGCCACGAAGAAGGAGGAAAGAACGAATCTCTCTGGAGAACCCACAAAAGTTCCCTCAATCATCCCGAGGAGAGTCGCACGGACGCATCCTCGATTGGTCGCAAATAGGTCGAGGGTCGTCGGCCGGCCGGGTCGGGTCGTCGCTTGAAAATGGCAATGGTATTGTTTTCCTTGCAAGCTCTCAAAAGCCTATATCATGAAATGTTATGGAGGAGTCTCTCCAAAAATAAAGCCTTTCCGACAATAAAGACCGGACGGTCGTCGACGGCGACATTTATGCCGGCACGACGAGGATGACAACGATCATCTTGTAAACATTAACGGTCACTGACTCCTATGACTTGATGATGATGATGATGATGATGATGGTGATGAAGCTGGAGACAATGACCATGATAATGATACTGTCGATGCTCCAAACTAATACTCCAAACCAACACTGATGCAATATCAGAAAACCACCATCACCATCACCATCATCATCAAACCCTACTTAGCATAATAAATGCATGCATCATAATGAGGTGCCAACCTTTTTCTTAGTGCCACCCAGGAACTCCTTGTACATGTCAGATCTGAGGTAGCGGTTGTAACAGTCATTCTTCATCAGCTGGTAGATGTGCTCCTGTCATGATGATGATGAGGATGATGATGAGGATGATGATGATGATGATGATGATGGTGATCATCACGATGGTGATGATAATGATAGAAGACGACGATGGAGATGAAGATTGTGGTGATAATGATGGTGACGATGATGATGATGGAGATAGTGATGATGATGATCTGGTTGATAAGGATCAAGCCAGATTGTAATGAAGAAAGTTGTTGAAGAAATTGAAGGTGAAGGTGAGGCTCAATCACTCGTCTGCGTGAGTTCATGCATTTTCCCCCTCCTTGTCGTCAATTCACCCTTCCAAAGTGCATGCACGACGCATCATCCATTCACTCTTCCAAAGTGCATGCACGACGCATCATCCATTCACTCTTCCAAAGTGCATGCACGATGCATCATCCATTCTCACCTCTGCCTCTTCAAAGCAGTATCTGTCTGGGCTCTGTTCGACCTTCTTTCTGACAGTTTCGGCGACCTTGCAGTCCACGTTCACGGGATCGTGTGCAGAGGGGGAGAGGTACTCGCTTTGCATTCGACGATCAAAACTCAATAAACAACGCTCGCAACAAATGGCAGGGGCACGAATAAATTATGCAAATCGAGCCAATCCAAAACACATCGAAACCCACGTGTAGATTTCTTGAACGGTTTCGGGCACCAATCGCTGGCTGATGCCCCTCAGTCTCTGGCACGCCTCCCAGAATCTGCGACCAATGGCACGAAGATATGTTAATTCAATTCGTTAATAATTAAGCAGCTTTGACTGCCAATTCAATTCACAATTGCGACGAATTTGTTGTGGTTGATCATTCATTTAGTCCCAGCGAATGATCGGCAGCATTCATCTAAACGCACGAGGACACTTTGAACTCGATGGGGTCTCTCGACCTTAACCTTCGACCCCGCTTTAACCCGAAAGACGGCCGTCGACTCTCACTTGAGGTTTTCAGCGCTGAACTCCTTCTCGAGGAACTTCCTGAAGTGCTCCTTGCCGCAGTTGTCCTTGAGGAGTTCACGGACAGAGAAGCCCCACCTCTTCACTCTCCTCTGAGGGATGTCCTTCCTGGGTGGTGGTGATTATGGTAATGATAAAGGTGATGGTAGTGGTGATGGCAATGACAATGAAAGTGGTAATGATAACGGTAATGGTAGTGGTAATGGCAATGAAAGTGGTAATGATAATGGTGATGATCGTGATTGATATGGTTGGTACTTTTGGTATGGGTGAACAAAATGGCAGTGGTGCTCACATGAAGTTCTCCTGCTCCCAGTAGTCGATGTTGTCGGAGGTCCACGGGTTTGACGGCTCTATGGGGCCAGTGAAGGGGTCGAGCTCAGAGTATTGTTCATAGTAGGTGAGGTAGCTGGTCGATCAATTATAATATTTTATTATAATTATAATGGTCGATCAATTATGATATTTTATTCTAATAAGTCTAATAAATCTGGTCATATCCGCTGTAATATTTTATTACAACTACACGACCTGTCTGCCAATCAAAATGCAGGTAGCAACCGACCGGCCATTTGAAACGACCGTTCGATTAGTAACTCATCTTAAAGCACCACCGACAGTTGCGTCCTGGTCATAGGCGTCATCATCATCGCCATCATCGTCATCATCGTCATCGCCCGAAGACCGACCTTTCCGCGACCTTGGAGATCTTCACCCTCCTCCGCTCCACCATCTTCCTCAGCCTGTCCACCTCCTTTTCCAGACAATCGATGGTCGCCAGTCGTTCTTCAGTGATTTCGAACGAGCAGTTCAGCGTCTGCCGGATCGATTGGAATCACCTCAATAGTGACAGTGGTGATGATGATGACAATGTTGATGATGATGACGATGGTGATGACGACGACAACGTTGATGATGATGATAACGACAATGTTGATGATGATGATGACAATGTTGATGATGACGATGATGATGATGATGACAACGTTGATGATGATGATAACGACAATGTTGATGATGATAACGATGATGATAATGATGACGATGATGATGATGATGACAATGTTGATGATGATGACGATGATGATGATGATGACAACGTTGATGATGATGATAACGACAATGTTGATGATGATGATGATGAAGACAATGTTGTTGTTGATGACGATGACGATGATGATGATGATGATGATGATGATGATTTTAAATGGACGATTCTTTTTCCAGAACACCAGGTATCACGTGAGAGAAGTGTGTCGTGCTCGTCTCATAATAATTATCGTTATCATCATTACCATTGTTATTAACGTTTATTACCAACGCAGAAAGTTTCAACAGAAAAAATAAAAAAGAAGAAATTTTTTAATACAACATCTAAAAAATAAATAAAAATGAACATGATGCATGATGCATGACGGTGCATTAGAGCCTATCAAAGACTGGAATGAATGACTGGAAAAGTAAGCCAGTTAAATGCGCCCTTGTCTCATTATCCAGATTTTGACGACGACGCCAGTGATGATGATGGTGGTGGTGGTGGTGATGATGATGATGCGATGATAACGACTTCGATGATGATGATGATGATGGTGATGGTGATGATGATGACGATAACGACGACAACGATGATGACGACGGTCAAACGTACCTTGCCGACAAACTTGTACTTCTTGACGCTTCGACAAGTCTTCTTGATGTCAACTTCAGTGGTGTTGACACAGCCCGGCTGAAAGCGGTGACGACGACGACGACGACGATGATGATGATGACGATGATGATGATGACGATGACGGTGATGACGATAATGATGATACGATATCTTCGATGAGGCCATTGATGTTAGTTAAGACAGTCATGATGACCACGATGACCATGCTGGTGGTGATGATGACGACGACGATGATGATGATGATGGGAAACCATCAGTGAACGTTGGAAGTTTTTTTTAGTTTTGTTATTGTCCGAATCACGACATCAACTGAGATGACGATCGCAGTCATCGTCGTCGTCGTCATCATCAACATCGTCGTCATCATCATCAACATCGTCGTCGTCATCATCAACATCGTCGTCGTCATCATCAACATCGTCGTCGTCATCGGAGAAAAAAAGCACCAATTATCTCTATGAAAGCAAGCATGTTGTTGCACATTCCCGCATCGAGAGCACAGCTATTAACAATCTCATCCATCCATCCATCCATTCACTCATTCATTCATCCATCCATCCATCCACTCATTTACCTATCCATCCATCCATCCATCCACTCATTCATCTATCTATCTACCCACTAATCCATCAGTTGTACTCACTGCTGGTCTGTGGACATCCCAGAATGCTCTCTCCTGACTGTCAAGGACCTTCCTTTCTAACTTGTCCCTCTTCTTGTCCACTCTGGATCAATCAATCGCTCAGTCAATCAACCAACCAATCTATATCTACAACAGCCAATCGATCAATCGATCGATCAATCAGTCAATCAACCAACCAACCTATCTCTCAATCCAATCAGTCAATCAATCAATCGATCAATCTATCAACAATCTATCAGTCAATCAGTCAGTGAAACCAACCAATCAATCATCTACACCCACTTGGCCTGAGCCTCAGCCTGTATGAAGATGAACTCCCACTTCCTCGAGAACATCTTCTGAAGTCTCGCCAGGTTCTCGGCCTCGTAATCCACGAGCTCGAGTCTCTGCTTGTTCTGCATCGTCCTCTTGCACAGGTACACGGCTGGCGGTGATGATGGTGATGATGATGATGATATTGATGATGATGTTATTGATGATGATGATATTGATGGTGATGATGTTATTGATGATGATGATGATGATGATGATGGCGGCGGAACAGAAAATAAATTGCCCAGACCACGATAGCTGAATCAGCCAGATAAGAAAATACAATCGTAATCATCATTATCATCATCATCATCATCGTCGTCATCGTCGTCATCATCACCATCATCGTCGTCATCTCCTCTGACCGTAATCGGTGTTTTCCGGCTCGGAGCACTTGGAAGGCCAGAAACAGGGAGTCTGAAATATCAATAGAAGCATCTTTGATTGATTGCATGAAACTGTAAATCCTAGTTTCCATCAATCAAGAACTCAATCCAAATTTGGTAATCCATCCACCCATCCATCCACCCATCGTTCCACCATCCATCCACCCAACCATCCATCCACCCATCCATCCACCGTCCATCCACCCATCCACGAAAGATTTCAGTGAATAATTTCCATTAACAACCGTCGTCCATTCAATTAGAAACCAATCATTAGTTCAATCAATCATTCAATCAATCACCTGTCAATCAAAGTCGGCTCACCTGAAACCTGTAGTAGGTCCCGTCGTTCTTCACGCTCAACACGTGGTCGTCAATGGGAAACACGTAGCCATAGGTACCGAGCAGGTTGGCTAGGTGCAGTGCCTCACCTGTAGTTTATTGAAGGATTGATGGATGGATAAATGGACGGACGAATGAAATGAAATGAAAACGATGCATGCGTGAATTAATGCGTGAATTAATGCGTGCATTAATGCGTGCACTGCCTCAAACAAGCGATAGAAGATCGTATCGTCCTTAATTAGAAAAGAACTCTTAATGGCGATGGTGACGACGACAACGATGATGACAACAAAGCCAACGATGACGTCGTCGATGATGACGATGATGATGATGATGATGACGTGGATTACCTGTATCGTCGACGTCAAGGTTCTTGAGTATCCATGCAATCAGGTCGCTCCCTGGAAAAGAAAAATAACGAACATGAGTTCAAGCTGTAGTTGTTGTGGTGGTGGTGATAACAGTGATGGTGGTGATGGTGGTAATAGTGGTGGTGGTGATGGTGGTAATAGTGGTGATGGTGGTAATAGTGGTGGTGGTGGTGATAATAGTGGTGGTGGTTTATTATTTCATATTAAGCCAGTTGTTCAGGCAAACATGTCTGTTGATGTTGATGNGAGTGGGGGGAGGGAGTGAGTGAGTGAGTGAGTGAGTGAGTGAGTGAGTGAGTGAGTGAGTGAGTGAGTGAGTGAGTGAGTGAGTGAGTGAGTGAGTGACAATGAAAAGAAAGAACAAAGAGTAGAAACTGATTTCCCACGAGAGGAAGGAAGACCAACAACAGGAAGAGAAAACAATTGCAACCATGACAACAGCGATGATGGTCCGATGGCGGGAACAATTGAAACTGAATGCCGGGGCATTAAGTCAAAAGATTATCGATTGGACATCTAAGTACATCGGCGACACCGACCGCCTGTCGCGACCACAGCAACCGCAGTTGCTACCATCAAGAAGGATTCGATAAGTCGCAGTTTAACTGTATCCTCGTGTTAATGGAGGTGAGATGGTGAGATGAAAGAGAGGAGCACGATGCTGGAAATCACTTCCAGGGAACGATGTTCGACGTTTCGAACCTGCCTGTGACGTAAGTACGCATGAATGTATGTACTGTATCTTGTATGAATGTATGTACTGTATCTTGTGTGAATGTATGTACTGTATCTTGTATGAATGTATGTACTGTATCTTGTGTGAATGTATGTACTGTATATTGTATGAATGTATGTACTGTATCTTGTATGAATGTATCTTGTGTGAATGTTTGTACTGTATATTGTATGAATGTATCTTGTGTGAATGTATGTACTGTATCTTGTATGAATGTATGTACTGTATCTTGTATGAATGTATGTACTGCATCTTGCATGAATGTATGTATATACGATCCTGGGAATGATCGACTGACTGAAATGACTGTATGAAAGAGAACGCATGTAAACTGATGAACGGGTGGAGGTCCAACCGAGACCAGGTAATCGGCACTTACGGCTGAGCACTCTACGGTGCAAGTACCCCCGGGTTCGAAACTCAGTGAGTGCCTAATGAGATACTTCTGTTACCCTCCACTTTCTCTTTCCATTGAGAATCACTGCTATTCCCAAGGCACCCGCCCGTCCTCCTCTATTCTATCCAACCATCCACCCATCCATCAATCCATCCGTTCATTCATCCATCCATCCATCCGTCCGTCCATCCATCCATCCATCCATCCATCCATCCATCCATCAGCAATTGATCTAAAATTTCTAATTAAAAATCACAATAACAACTCTCAAGGCAGCGAGAACGAATTTTTTACTTAAAAAAAAAACAAAACAAAAAACAGAAAACAAAACAAACAAAAACAAAACGTATCGACTCCCGTGCGATGAATTGGATGGAAGACAGGTTTAAACGAATAAAGAAATAAATAGAATGAAACGGATGATAACGAATGATAAAGAATGATAACGAATAACAACGAATGATAACGAATACTAACGAATGATAACCAGTAATAACAAATGATAACAAATGATGACGAATAATAACAAATGATAACGAATAACAACGAATGATAACGAATAACAACGAATGATAACCAGTAATAACAAATGATAACGAATAACAACGAATGATAACGAATAACAACAAATGATAACGAATAACAACGAATGACAACAGACGGTGACAAATGATAACTAGTGATAACGAATGATAGCAAATAATTTCCAAATGATAACAAATGACAACAAATGATAACGAATGATAAAAAAATAATAACGAACGATAACAAATAATAACAAACAACATTGATAAAATAAATCGGCGACCACTAATTACAAGCGCCTGCATTGAAAAAGAGCAGCAGAAAATAACAAAGGCAATCTGCTGAGGCAATCATGAGCAGGTGTCGAATGAAGGACGGTGTTATCTGCTCAACACCTGTATTGAAGTGAAGATCAGCTGAACGGATAGATGGAATTGTTTTCATCCCTGGATGAATGGGTGGATATACAAGTGGATGGATGGATGGATGGAAGAATGTATGGATATACAAGGATGGATGGATGGATGGATGGATGAATGTATGGATATACAAGTGGATGGATGGATGGATGGATATACAAGAGGGTGAATGAATGGTCGATGGATGGACGAGGGGTGAATGAACGTACGGACGGACGGTCGGCCAGGTGGATGGAGGGAATGAACGGATGGAGGAGTGAAATAAATGGGAAACGGAAAATAATCCTGTTATCGGCAGAAACAAGATCGACCGTGATGGTCCGAGGAAGCCGGGGAAAACTTTTTCTCCTTTAACTTTATTTATTATTTTTTTACTTTTTTTATTTTTAATCGAAAACGGGAAAAGAATCCTTGTTTATTTTTCCCGAGATATTATAATACCATGAAGGCGTTTAAAAGTAAAGCTGAAGCCAGAAAGTGGCCATGACACTTTGAGGTGGAGTTTACGATCTGAGGTTGGGCGGAAAGGAGCTTTTAGAGCGCTGAGGATGGGGAAGATGAGTGCAATTTTTACCACTGGATCCGAGATGAAGGAAGAGCGAATGAAGGAATCAGTCATTCAATAACTCATGGAAGTTGGAAGGTTTTTCCATCATCTGAAGTTGATGGCGGAAAGGAAATCAACTCGACGGCTCGATCGTTTCCAGGTGTCAATCAATCAATCAATCAATCAATCAATCGGCCAATCGATCAATCAGCCATCCGAGCTGATGCGTTTCTATGGTGGGCGAACATGTCACTCACCCATCCACTCACTCACGCGACCAATCACTGACCTACCCACCCATTCAATCACTCATTCACTCATCCACTCACTCACCCACTCAAACACTCACCTAGCCACCCACCCGCTTAGCATTCTCATACCCAACTGGAGTGGAACGACTGAATACGATGAAGATCGATATCAAAAGAAACGAGGATATCGAGATCTCCTGTGATTCCAAAACAAATTGAGGAGGCAAAAACACCAGTTGACATCATCACCATCATCATCACTATCATCAATATCCTCCTCCTCCTCCTCCTCCTCCTAATCATCATCATCATCATCATCATCAGCATCGTCATCGTCGTCATCAGCACTTACCACGGCCAAGTTAATATGAAGCGTGAGATAACAAAGATGGCACAATGCCGACCGGATTATGTTTAATAATTGATGAAGAGACGATAAACCGTAGTCCGATGAAGAGCGCACCGAGATGATGAGTACGACGATGACGATGATGATGATGACGATGATGACGACGATGATGATGACGACGACGATGATCCCTTTCCCCGCCCCTCCCCAGCCCTAATAAATTCACAATTCATCGTCAATTTCCTTTGAGACTTGATCTTTTACTGACTTGATCATCACAAACATGAACAAGACGAGGAGATGCGAGGAGAGAGCGAACCTAGTCATGCTATCAGTCGCTCCAAGCCTACTTCTTGAGGGTAGAGTTTGAAGGACCACTTCAAACCTAATTACGGTGCCAAGGTGCGCCCTCTCTAGCCCGCGGCCAACCGCCGCCTGGCACAGGTACTAGTGGAGATGCTGATGATGATGATGATGATGATGGCTGTCCGAAAGTGATGATGATGATGATGATAATAATAATAACTTGTGCGTATGTTCATCCAATAACACCTATCTATGTATCATTTCAATCAACAAAGCATCATCATTATCATCATTATGTTTCAGTAAAGTGAAGCACACGCATCTGTCCACTCAATCAATGCATCATTCGCTGGATCACTCAATTATCCATCAATCAATCATTCGTTCAAGCATTCATTCGATCACTCAATCAATCATTAATTCATTCAATCAATCAATCATTCATTCATTCATTAAATCAATCGTTCATTCAATCAATCATTCATCCAATCAATCAATCATTCATTCAATCAATGTGCCAAAACCAATCCTAGGGTCTTTGATTGGTCAAACATTCAACATAACCCCACTCAAAATCACAGACATCCAACAAGAGCAGACAATGTTGGATACTTTATCCACTGGAAGGTGTGATCACGTGAGGAATCATTAGCAACCGAGAAGGAGTCCTTAGCAACCGATAGCATTGATGTTTATAATTATTTCAATCAATTACATGAAGATGAATAATAACAGTAACAGTGATGACGATGATGATGATGATGATGATGATGATGATGATGGTGATGATGATGATGATGATGAGGTGGTGATTATGAAGGTGATGATGAAGAGTAATCACCAGAGAGGATTATTTATCAGTTATTATTACTATTATTATTATTTGACAATAGAGTGCTATCAAACAAATAATCACTTAAATATCACTTAATCAATGACAAATAAACACAAAAATAAAATAACCGTCCAAACATCATCCGCTTCAATTGGCCATGCGGTCATCATCATCACCATCACCACCGTCATCATCACCATCAGCACCATCACCATAACCATCATCATCATCATCACCACCATCAAAATCATCATCATTGTCCATGAAGCCACCCACCTGTAAAGACGCTGGGTATCTTGGAGATGAAGCTCTTGACGGTCTTGACGACGATGCCCGACATCGGGTCCTGCATCATCTCCAGGAGGGCTTCCATCTGGAAGGAGTTGCCACGGTAATAAAAAAAATTCATCTTTGATCGTCATCATCATCTCCTTTATCGCAGCTACCATACATTGTGACCAATTCCATCGTCATCATCATCATCATCATATTCATCGTCATCATCGTCATGGCAATCGCTGTAAACTTTCTGTCCATCAATGTATAATAACATCAGTTAGCTGTTGTCATGACCACTTTCATCATCCTTGCTATCATAATAGCTTTATGGCATCACTGCCATCAATATTATTATTATCATCATCATCATCACATCTGATATCATTATAAGCCCCTCATCAGCACACTCACTGTTGTATCTGTGGCAACATCATCGATGTGACTTTTTGTAAATAATCAGTAATACAAAAACAATGCAAAATGATCGGATGCTTGCTTCGTCTGACAACGACAAAAAAATAAAGACGAACCTGAAAAGTTCATTGATGATGAGTGAGCAATCAATTAATCACAGATCATATGATTTCTGTCTTATCACAATGCTAAGATGATAACAGTAGATATGAGATATAACATCACTTACTTAATAGATGATGAGTGGCAACTTTTGAGTGAAATGTAAAAACATTCAAAGACTTTCAAATTACGAGCAGCAAAAACAAAATACAAACCAAACACTAAAAATTCTTTGAAATAAAAAAATCGTTGTTTTGCAGGAAAATATTGAAAGTAAAAAACCTTTTTGTAGACCATTATGTTCGGATTTTCCTCCTCTTTTTGTATCAGTTCCGAGGCCATGGATCTGCATGGGTCTGTTTCATCAATAGAATCCAGTTTCGAGCTGAAACGATGCGTTGCAACTGTGTCCGGCAAAGACATGAAATCTTAACTTTGCGAAGAGTTATTTTAACCGATCGACTTTCCACGCCGTAATTTTCAATTTCTAGGCGATGACCATGGGGGGTAATTTAAAAAAAATGGCTCTAACTAGTTTAGCTTTGTGCCACTCAGCTGCAGAATGCGACCTCGGTCGGCAAGTGGAATTACGTATAGACAAAGCTGTTTTTTACGTGCAGTGAGCAGACGAAATGAGGGATAAATGCGATTTTAGAAACATTTTGAGTGCAAAAGATGCGCAGAGTCGGAGCTCTCCGAATCCATCTATCGAGCCGAGCGGCCTCTCAGCGCCAATATTATATGCGAGCATAGCAGAATTTGTAAATTCATTCTCAGTAAGTATGTCAGACGCAGACGAGTTGTAATTTAAATAATAATTTCTTGTCGAATCTTTGGCAATTATTTAATTAATCTCAAAGTGAGTTAATTTTTTTTTGTTAGAAATTATTTTGTCGAAAATAATTTGTCGACAGAAACTCAACATCTTATCTGCTCGATGCCGACATGCATGCGGTTCTCTTTGTTTGTGAATGGTTTGGGATTATGTGTTCTCGTCGTGAGGTGTGCGCCCAATGTCACATCGTTAACTATTGATATGACGCTATCAGCTAACATCCATTAATTCTTGGTTTGATCCGGAATGTTCTGAAATCTCGGGCTGTTCATTGAGCACACACGGACATGAGAACATATGTCACCCGAATGAAATAGCGTTAACATATCTGGCCACAAACTTGTTATTTTACTGTCAGTCAGAGTACGGGGATCTAGTCAGTCATCTCTTAAACGCAATTGCAATAGATAGAACCAGAATTGTTGGAGTTGTCCACTTTGTAAAATGGTTTCTGACGTGCCAGCTACTTTACGTATGCATCTCAACTGATTCGACGAGAGGTATTTAAATCAGGAAGTAAGTTTCTTTTTACATTCGAATATCTGACTGCAGTGGCTTTTTCTTGGACATGTTATGATTTCTTTTGAAGAATAATTTTGAAGATATGATGAGAGTATCTTTATAATTTATTTTCAAAGGATTATTGTTAATTAACTAGTTTGTCATACAGCATCGAAACAACAATTTCAGAGACCAGCATAATTGCCGCCTCATTTGCAAGCCAACAAAATGAATATACTCAGAAACGCAATGATGTTCTCGCTGGTCGTCGCCAGCTCGGCCTTTGGACTCCTGAAGCCAACGGAAAACGTCGACGGCAAGTCGGACCCGAACCTAGTGGAAGCCAAGAGGTCCCTGATCGAACGCCAAGAAACCAGCTGGATGGGGGACGGCATCGGGAACCTCGAGATGCGAGATTACTGGCTCGTCCGACTGCTTTTCAACCTGCTCAGCTACTGCACCATAATCGTGCCCTGTTTTCTTCTGGTGAGGCTCGTAAACAGGAGGAAGTACCTGGAGAGGCCGGGTGGGTTCCGACGACCACGATGGGGACGGGGATGGAAATTGTGGCGGGAAAAGCCAATAACAATGCCCCGAAAAAATTTCGGGGTGTTTTTGATGTTTTGGAGTGTGCGTTTGCTGCTGCTGCTGCTCTGATATTGATTCCCTTTGTCTGGGTTCGAAGAAATTCTTTCTTTTTTTTCCACTCAGAAATTTTTCAAGATCGCATTCTTATGCTTCTCTTTAATTAATAATTTTTTTAAAATAAATTTTTACATAATTTTCGAGCGGACGTTTTTGTGTGAAAATTCTACGAATTCTTAAAGTGGCACGTTAGCTATGGTGATTGCTATTATTTCGAGTAGACGTAGATTTATATTACCATTATTATTGTTATATTTATTATTATTTTTACATAGATTTATATTATTATTATTATTATCGTTGTTATATTTATTATTATTATTTCATTTTGATTTCCATTTTCCAGCTAATGGATGTTACCAGAGGGCTCTCCGACTACTGGTCGAGGGCAATGACCTCCTCTCGATGGAAGAGATGAACTCTCACAAGTCATCATCGTCGTCTCTCCCTGAAAACTCCTTCGTCCGTCAGTCCGTCAGTCTGTGCCTCCATGGTGCAGGGTTGCTCGTCTCCTACCTCATCTGGGGAGTTCTTCAGGAGAGGGTGATGGTCTACGAGTATCACACCGAGTTAGTATGATGATGATGATGACGACGACGATGATGTCGATGACGACAATGATGGTGATGGTGGTGATAATAGTGACATTGACAGCGATGACAACGACACACCTTTTCTCTAATCCACCAATTACAGGGATCCGAACGTCCCTGGCGAACGCTTCTCCAACTCCCAGTTCATTGTCTTCTCCAATCGCGTGCTGGCATTCCTCGTCGCCATGGCAGCCAACTCGCTCCTCCACCAACCGCAGCACAGGGCACCCGCCTACAAGTACTTATATTCCTCCTTCTCGAACATCATGAGCAGCTGGTGCCAGTATGAAGCCCTGAAGTTTGTCAGTTTCCCTGTGCAGGTGAGGGCAGGTGTGTATGTATGTATGTATGTATGTATACTCATACCTGGTGATTATATTTATTGAGCTTGAGGTGAATGATGTTGATGTTGACATTGTTGTTAAGAACCTGGTTAAGCCAGGGACAGCTGGGGGGAGGAATAACTGTAGCAGTGGTCCCCGATCCGACCCTGGGGTCGCAAATCCATCGTTTGCAATTGGATGGGAATTATTGGCGAGCACCGTTCCTTTCCTTGGAGTGCATCATTCTGGAAGATTCATACAAAATTTGAAATTTAATAAAAAACTAATTGAAACATTTCGATGGTAATGATTAATAATTTTAAAACGCAAAAGTCAAAATGACCGAAACAACGCGACATAACTTTACCAGTTCTACCACGTCAGGTGCTCGCCAAAACGTCAAAGGTGATCCCGGTCATGCTGATGGGCAAGGTCGTGTCGCGAAGGTCGTACACCTGCTTCGAGTACGTCACGGCCAGTTGCATCTCCCTCGGGGTGTTTCTTTTCCTCATCTCCAGCGACGATGCTACCCAAGGTGGGTGGAATGGGTGGAGCATTGGATGATGTGACGTTGACGGTGATGCTGATGGTGGATTTTGAGCTCCATCAATTAAGTGGTGACATGTGAGTGCACGACACGTGACACGACTCGTCTGACATGTGTGACTACCCGGGGTGATTGACATATGTCAGTGCGGTGACGTCCCTTGGCTTTGATGCTAACTTAGATAATGTTTAAAGTGACGATGATGAGGATGACGACGACGACGATGATGGTAAAGCTTAAAATGATGATGACGTCCGCCGGCAGGTCACGGATCGTCGTCAACCACCGCGGCTGGGGTGGTGATTCTGGTGGGCTACTTGGCGTTCGACTCGTTCACTTCGAACTGGCAGGACGAACTCTTCACAAGGTACAGGGTCACCTCCCTGCAGATGATGGCAGGGGTTAACTTCTTCTCTGTTCTCCTCACCTTTGTCTCTCTACTGGAACAAGGTTGTTTTGACGATGATGGCGGTGGTGATGATAGTGATAATGCTGTGATGGTTGTGGTGATGATTATAATGGCGTCGATGATGATGATGATGATGATGATGATGAAGATGGTAGGCATAGGGACATTGTCAGTGTGTTCATTGTGTTGGATTCAGGAGAGATTTCTTTCTTGGTAATTAGATTGGACAACACAACTCGCTTTCAAGTGCTTCCGGCACCAACGATGATGATGATGATGATGATAGTGATGGTGGAGGTCATGATATTGACGATCACGATTCTTGCGATGGTAATATATTCTTACTGAAAGATCACCAACCAAATCATCAACAACAGGCACATTCTCGTTGGCCCTAAGCTTCATGGTTCGACACCCGGTCTTCGCCTTCCATGTGTTCGTGCTGTCCGTCACCTCGGCTGTAGGGCAGCTGTTCATCTTTGCCACCATTGCCAAGTTTGGTCCAGCCACCTTTACCATAATCATGACCGTACGACAGGGACTGGCCATACTCTTGTCTTGCATCATCTATGGACATCAGGTAATTGGGTGGCGGACTTTGGATGGGTGGGAGGCCAAGTGGGTGGGTAGATGGATGGATGGGTTTTTATTTTATTCCTGTTTATTGTTTTTCAAATGTTTTTCTCCATCACGTAAATTAATTAATTTTGAACCAACACCTGTTGAGGTGCACCTTGTTGCAATGAGGTCGTCTATTATTATATAACAAGATTAATTTTTATTAATTATAATTATTTATGTTGTTATAATATTATATAATAATAATTATAATAATAAGAATATATAACAAAATAAATATGATAACATGTTATTGTTGTTATTGGCATTATTATTGTTATTATTATTATTGTTATTATTATTATTATTATTATTATTATTATTATTATTATTATTATTATTATTATTATTATTATTATTATTATTATTCAAATAATTANATATAATAATAATTATAATAATAAGAATATATAACAAAATAAATATGATAACATGTTATTGTTATTATTGGCATTATTATTGTTATTATTATTATTATTATTATTATTATTATTATTATTATTATTATTCAAATAATTAAGAGGCAAAGAATAATTGTTTGTGCAGTCATCATTGCCAATTAGTTGATGATGATGATGATACTACTGTTGACGGTGATGATGATGATGATGATGATGATGCCACACTCTAAGGCACCTCTTTCTTTTGATGTTCTCTTGGATGAGCTGACTCACTCACAAGAACACACAATACAACTGTCTCTGTGTCAGGATTTATGCTGATGGAAGTAATTAAGTCGGTGATGATGATCATGATGATGGTGATGGTGGTGGTAATGATCATGGTGGTGATGGTAATGATCATGGTGATGATGATGATGATGACGAAACTAAAGCTGAGGTGAATTGTCTGCTTTTAAATTAAAATTAGCACGATAAGTGTTAATATTTTCTATAAATATTCATTACAGCATTGATATCATCATCATCACCCTCATCATCATCATCCTCTCCTTTCCAGGTAACAGTGGCTGGAGCATTCGGAGTGGCCATCGTGTTCGTGGCTCTGTTCACGAGGATCTACCACAAGCAGACCATGGCAAAGAACCGCAAGAAGAGGCCGACCGCCATTACCACCGGTGGTAGCGGCAGTTTGCCGACCATGGAGGGGGGAAAGCCATTGTCTGTGGTTGTCGTGAAGCCATGATGTAGTCAGATGATGATGATGATGATTAAGACGGTGGTTGTGATAGAGGAGATAGATACGATGATGATAGTAATGATGAGAACTTAATAAGCTGCTGAGGATGGTGATAGTTTTTGTCTTCTTGACTCATGTTTGGGCGCAGCTCTCATATTTTTTTATGTGCTTATCGGCTGTTTGACTTGCTGGTTGGTTGGTTGGTTGATTGATTGATTGATTGAACCTCTACCATCTGTCTTCAGATCCAATCGATATTGAATTTAGAAAAATGAATGAAGAAACATGGCATCATGTTTATAGCATAATTCGTATTTTTTGTTTGACGTTTCGCTAGCATATTATGATGATGATGATGATGATGATGATTAATTTCTTATTCATTAGTCCATCCCCAGCTGTGTTCGTGTTATCATTCTATAGCGGGTGAAAACCGATCTGCGACCTTTGACCCTGCTTTTGGGAGGTCAGTAGGTCATCTGGTTCGATCTGATTGGGCGTGTCATCTGACTACGTGTTGTTGTTGTTGTTGTTGGAGTTTATGTTGGGTTGGTTGCTTCATGTTTGTGTTGGAATGAATGAAAGTCGGGTTCAGAGTGCAGACCGCACTTTAACTCGTCTGTTGCTTAAAATTAACTTGTTGTTGTTGTTGATGATTATGATGCTTTATTTGTTGTTGTTGTTGTTGTTGATGATGCTTTATTTGTTGTTGTGTTATATGTTGTTGTTGTTGTTTGAAATGTCACTGACAAACTTTTCACACTCCGTGATCCAATTGAACGCATTCATGATGATCGTCCATCCTACGGAGATGCGTTACCAGACGGGTGGTTGTTGTTGTTGTTGTTGTTGTTGTGACGTTGTCATGACGACGACTGTGACGCGACTCTCGGAATCCATCGCAGCGATGGATTTTTGTCAGCTTCGAATTCATTTCAAAAACAACTCGAAATTCAAATTCGGGCGCAGATTTCAGGTTGCAGCTCATCTAACACTACAATCCTGCAATGAACGTTGATAAAAATTTCTTCTTCCTCCAGTTGTCGTCATTCTTCATTCTCTGCCTTAGTTACACACAAAAAATTCCTTTAAAAAGCCCACCTTTTGTCAGCG